>WUQG02019009.1:0-11509 GCA_011317285.2 Androctonus mauritanicus | reverse complement strand
GAAGAAGAAGAAAAATGACGCTTTTTTCTCGCTATTTGCAATTTTTAAACCGCTCTAATTCTATTATTAATTGGATACGAAATTTCAAATTTAGGAATCTCTGTCCTATTGAATACTGTTCTCAAATGTAATTATCACATTAACAATATTTAACTTAGGACCAAAGTTACAGCGAGTTGAAATTTGGTTATAATGACTCCTGTAATAAGAATCAGTCAGTGACTACTGTACTTGGCTTAGAGTCACTGCCGTGCCTCTTGATGTATTTTCGGAGGACGATTTATACGTAATCATCCTCCCAGAATACAAAGTCATTTTTTTATATTCCTACATATAGGTACATAGTATATTTTAAACTTAAGGTTCGTCGGAGGTCCTCCCTGATCAGAAATCCAGAGCTGTGTTAGTTATATATTGAAACGAGAATAATTCTTACCTATAATTGAGAGCCAACATGGAAATTGTTTAGTAGAAAATTCGAATTTGTTCAGAAACATAAAAAAAAATTGTCAAACATATAAACATAACCGGGAAATTAAAAATCCTTTCCGTTCAACGTAAAGGATTTTTAATACAGCTTCACCCATCTGATATTTCCACATATTAATCAGTCGGACTATTTTTTTAACATCTGGTATGTGATTGAAATAATTGTTTCTTAGAAACAGTTAATTAATTGATTTATTTTTACTCAAATGTTTTATTTCATTTAATATTAATTTCATATAATATTTTAAGCTTATTAAATCATTTTCATTGATTTTATTATTATTATGTATTGTATCATATATAAATTGCAGATCAACATTGTAAGTAATCTTTCTTCCATAACAATGAATTGAATTTCCATATCCTAAACTTGAATTAATCTCTATTATAAAAGAAAAGCAAACCAAATCAATAAAAATAATATTACTCTATCCTTCCAGTGATTGACAATACTATTGAATAAGTACTGGCTTCTGATTGATTGAAAGGAAGGAAAAATTCTATGTATACAGAGTATAAGAAAATAAATGTTTATTCATAGTTATAGTTACATTATGAAACAAATCTTACTTTTCTAAACTTTAGTTTTCTTTTGCTGTCTACAACTGAACCAATTAACAAGCCAAAGCAGTAAGCACTAAGATGAGAATAAAATGGCTTCATGTATATCTCTTCAAAATAGCGTATAGCTACACTAAAATAAAAAAGTTATATTTAAAAACTAGAATAATATAAAGCAAAAAGGTAATAATAATACTATTTATCAAAATTAAACAATCATATATATACCTAATTTATATATATATACACAATAGTTAATATTATCTGTATCAGCATTTGTCAATCATTTTGGATTGTACCCCATAATCATTATTAAGGGTTAAATTCCCCCATGATAAAATTTAAAAAATTTTATGACTAGCAAGAAAATTATTGACACAGTTTTTAATCTATTGAAAAATCATATTTGTAATAAAAATATTTCAAATTTGACAAAGATAAGGGAATTTCTTATTAAGAATTATCATAATCATCAAAAAAATAAAGTAAAAATAATAATATAAAAAGTCTGTAGAAATATTTTATAAATTTTTCATTGAATTTGTCAGATATTTATCTAATCAAAATTTTAATCCTAATTCAGGAGTTGCGAAATTAAGAAACGTCAAAATTTTTTAATGAGAGAGATGTGCCTATATGGTTTGATACAGTTTTTTATATCTGGTTTTCCAGTTGAAATTTTCAAACGAAGATTCCACTCCAAATTTAGCCTTTATTGCGGTGATTATTTTTAAGTACACCATGCAGAACTGTGGATCCGCCGGGACGAACAATACAGGTGTTAGCCTAAGCGATTAATTGTGACAAAGACGCCTGTATTCGAATGGGCAGCGAAATTACTAACACAGTGATTAACGACAACTACGGTTTAAATGAACCGAAGATCTTTTATTGAAAGAGAGAAGAATACAGAATATACAGAGGTATTTTGGGAAGACAGTATACTTGTAAAATAACAGAAGTTTTCTACCGTTCTGTTTCGTGCAATGGAAAATAATATATACACAGTCTCTAGTCCAAAATTGATAGTCTTTAGTCCACTAACACAGAAGGAAACGAGAGAACACATTTTAGAAGCGGTCACAAAGATAGGCGTCTCGTCGTGTAGTCTCAAACAAGGAGATCAATAAGAGTGAAAGAGCCAGCGAAGGTGACCGCGTGGTAATAAGTCGGTGATAGAAGATCATTCCTTGAATTCTTATCAAAATTTCGATCTCTCTCACTCTCTTAATCTCGGATCAAGACTCCAGCGGAGACAACCGAACAGATGTAGGAATTAATACCGACTGACTAACTCCTCTCATTTTTGCCCGTTCATCCTTCCAATAATACTTTTCCTCCCCGAAAAAGACGTTCTTCTCTCTCTCGTATCTTTCCCGGTCACATTCCTTTCTCTGCCCTCATCGCGCCACCTGCTTGTCATCTGATTCTTTTATGATCGTAACTCTTGTTCGTTTATTTATTCTTCTTTTTTATGGAGGACAGGGTATTCCGGATCCACTAGAAAGATAAAAAAGTTGGTTACTTGTTATCCAAGGGTGTCACTCTCGGTTAAATTATGACGAGGTATAGAGTAATATCCTTCAGCAGGTCCGAACTCCGTGTCCCCACTACATCAAAAATGTTATCACTTCGTAATAACATTTCTGATTATTGTCTCATTTATTTATCGAGGTTTGAAGAGACCTCACAGAACAAAATGTCTTCCGCCACAATGGGGATAGGATCAATATATCTAAGAAATGCTAGCAACTGCCGTATTGATGCAATCGGTACCCTTATCCAGCTGTATATCATCTGGAAAGTATTTTGTGGACTGCAGTTTACTGAAGAATTATTCTTCCAAATCATTAGCTATTCTGAGATTCTGTAAGATACGGTATCATTAGGAAAGGGATAACATCCAACTGATTCGCTTGTTTTTCACCAGTAACACTTGACACTATATCTTTAACAGCAGGTATTAAATATGACTCTCCTCAGTGTGAGTTTTTCCATCACATTATACTTAAACTGATTTGGAATGATGCTTCAAGGCCCTTCATATTCAAAAATAGAAAATAGACAAATTTTTGTTTGCCACATTCTATCTCAGCTTTATTTTTCCAAACACTCAAATTGTTTATTTTGAGTGTAATTTTCATGTTTCATATGAAAATTACTTTTCAGTAAAAATGATTTCATTGGATTGTTGGAATAGTTCTCATGACAAATTACATATAGGAGTGTAAGTTCTGATTCATTTCCTATATAAGAAAATCTAAAGACAAATAATCTAGTAATATTTTCTAATCATATGCTGAGATTTCTTCTGATGTATAGGCCTTAACGAAAATGATTCAACTTCTGTAGGCTGAGCAACATTTATTGCTATTATCTTTTCGACAGGTAGTCACAGTTAATGATTCAAATATTTGCCTTTTAACAGGCTGGATTTATTTAATTAGCCATCCTTCTTGATGAATACAAAATAAAGATTAAAAATGGCTTCAAGCTCTACCGTTTGTTAAAAAAATGTGAAGCGCACGAGGCCGATGGGCGAGTGTTACAGGTGTAAGGCCTTACCGCGGTTGTATGGCCCGTTGCGGATAAAGACGGGTAATGAGGCGACATTGCGGTGATTCAGAGAGCACAGGTTAGTAACATTAAGCTTCCCTTTATTTCAACGTAAGATTTAACAAGAGAGAGTCCTTTACAAAATTTACCTGACAATCATAAAAAGAAAAATACCTTGGGCAAACACTGTCCAAGTGAATTACAAAGTTCCGACTCACAGTGAAGAGATATATCGAAAGAGAACTTGATTTCGATGTCTCGCTGAACAAAGATGGCGACAGCAGCAGCAGTGGAAACGAAGAGATGGTCGGACAACTGAAGACTTTCAGAAGGCCCTTGGTTGAAGCGGAAGACGAATGTTCTCTTTTTAGGAAAACCTGAAAAATGGCAGTGTAGCCAATGGTTGTTTCCCTTGCGTACTTTTCATATGTATTATCTTATGTAACTTAGTTTGTTTTAAATTACTTCGTATATTAATTCTTTCATTATATGTAGTATAAGAGCAATAAATTATATTGTAATTGTAATTGAATGTTTTCTCAGGAACGAGTGATGTGTATTTGTAATCTTCCTATAGATTTTCGACTGGACGAGCGATGGATGTCTTCTCTTTTTGGATGATAATGCCTTCAACACTCACAATTCTACTTTTAAGACAATTTTTAAATCCAACGACAGTTCCTTTTTACGACTACCGTTCCTTTATCCACGATAGTTTCTATCCGACTCCGATAAAATCTCCCACGCTAGCTTAAATACTGTCTCTGATACAATTTGTCTTTTCACTTTCGAGTCGGATGCCACTATGACGTTATTCTATATATTAATATCATCCGACACCTGTGTTTATATTATTTATGATTTAATTGTATTAGGGCAAAAGTCACGGGTTGGGCTACATGAGATGTTATACGTGTCACCATGAACCCGAATTCCGGACTCTCAGAAAAATAATAAAAACAAAACAAATTCTAAGTGAACTGAAAACTCTATTTTCAACACGTAATTGACAACATTAATGCAAAACCACTGCTCAATAAAGACAGAAAAGAGAAACTGAAACTGATCGTGTGTAATGGATTCAAAGTATTGTGGTTTGTGGATGATATTTTACGTTGAAGAAAATTAAATTGGTACAGTTGTATTCGATACTTCTGAAATAGATAGGCTTTAATTTATGACGGTTTTTCAATTCAGTATTACTTTTACGCCGCGCCGGTTTCAAATTGTATATAAAATATCAAATAAAAATATATTTCAATTTAAAATTTAAATTGTATTGCTATACAAACAAAACATTTAAATTATTTTATTTATTTATTTCATTACAGCAACCAAATATTGCATATAGCAAACACTGATTGTAAATCAAACACAACAACAAGGAAAATACCAACAAGGAATATATTTTGTTTGTCTGTAAATTTGTCTACAAAATATCTCAAGGACAAATCATATAATTTTCAGATGCTAAAAAACTGTTCCTCATGATTGAAGCTTCTATTAATTTTGAAGTTCTTGTTTATCAGCTTGGCCAACATGATTACTTCTATTTCTGGTTAAATTAGAGATACCTTTTCTATTCGATAGTTTAATTTTCCTATCGAATGTATTCGATACATTTCTTTCTTTATATACAGGAAAGCGGTGGTACGATTTATTCTCATCTTTAAATTGATTAATTTTTCACCATTATTAATATGGCGAAAAATTAATCAGCTGGTTAACCGTTCGGAGCATTACAGTTTTGTTTCAGAATAAATGGCCTATTATATGTAACAATCTTTTATTCGTTTGGAACTTTTTATAATGACGTAGGCATCTATTATTTAGAAGATCCAAATTTTCGACCAGAATGTAAAACGATCAACCCATGGAGAGGTTGAAAACTTTAAAATCATTGAATGGACAACGGAACAAAAGAAACTATTAGACTGGTAATCGGAGAGAATCGACTATAACCTATAGAAAATAAGAAAAGAAAACAGTTTAAAGCGGTTCCACCAAAACTTTAGCCAACCACGACTTAAACCAGGAAAGACACGATGGGGAGAAGGGTTTTTGTATACTTTGAAGCGTGAATCCAAGCTTCAGAAATGTTGGCTTTATGATATTGAATAAAATCAATCTTATGTCAGTTTACAATAAATATTAAGCAAACAGTATTTGGCACCACATAACTCTTTGATTACCTACAATGGTTTGATAAAACTTACAGATAATTCTACAATTTATAATTTCTGGAAATTTTGAATGACATTTGGCTTACAGATTTTATAATAAATATTGGTAGATTTAAAAAGAAATCTTCAGGTATCCGATATAATCGACAATTCCTAGTTTTGTATGGAAGTTTTGTAGTTTTGTAAACGATTAAATTAGATTCTTATAAGTTATAATAAAAAGCGTGGCAGATTTGAATATCATCACAAAAATAGATCGCTATCACGCCTTTATAACAACCCATTTTTGCGCTAGTTTTATATTCCATTTAACACGAATATCAATAAAAAATGCATTTTAATCAAATTTTTTAACAATCTATTAATAATAATTATATGAAAATAATTCTGGTAGAAGAAAAATTTCCGTTTAATCATTAAATAATAAGCTAAATCTATAAAGTATAATAAACAAAAAAATGATGGCTGTATATTTTTTTATCTATTTATTTTGCATAAATATATATTTATATTATTTATTTAACGATTTATAGCGCAATAATATAATATAAATATTTATGAAGCGAGAATAAAATTTTAACCAATATAGTCGATAGAATTCGATAAAAATTTTGATCATATAGGTTGGGCGGATAAATGCGATTGACCAAAATCAAGCTAATATATTAATGGAACTACGTTTATATTATGCATAATATTTATGACTATATATACGTTCTAAATTAAGAAACTGTAAATTAAAACATGGCATGATCATTTGATTAATTATGTAAAACCGAAAACTGTCCATACATATTATTAATTGAATCAGTCAATATTTTCCTATTGAATATGCGATATCATTACCCCGAAGAGTTAAGAAAGCCAGCCAGCTACGTATAGCATATTTCTGTAGGATAAATTAAAATAAATTTTAATTATTTAGATGAATACACTAAAATTATCCGTTCCAATATATTGATATATGGAGAATTTCGTGCCATTATTAAATAGTTTGCTTTCTTTTAATAACAAAGCAAAGCTTTCATTTATTTCATTTTATATACAGAATTTTTGATTGTCCTAGTTCATTTATAAAAAGTAGCTTTAAATCAAATCTATATTTATTAATGATCGATTCATTCACCTATTCGTAACTTACATTTTGCGAAAGAAAATATTTATACATATATTTCCTATATTTATCTATTTATATTTATATGTATTAAGAAAGTTTTCTTGTTGAATCAATTTAAAAACGTGTCTATGCTTCTTGTTAGCGCAATCAACCCCTTAAACAGACAGTGGTATAAATACGTACCATCAAAAAAAAATTGCTTCTAACAGGCTATGGATCACATTTGTGCCACCATAGTCGCTAACGCAATCCAGTGTATTGTTTAGGGGAACTCCTGGAATTTTACTAGAATTTTCTTTTCACACTGGTCTTAGTACTAGCTTTCTGATACACTCGCGCTCAGAGCAGAAAAATATAAATATAAAAAGTTTCAGAAAACCAATGCTCAATTGGGTGTTCCGAATTCAGTTAGGTACGAAAATGTTGAAGAACATTTACCAATTGAATTAGGAAGCAGAAAAAGGTACCTCCTTTGTTCAACAAAAAAAGACTGTAATTGATGCAAAGCCTTCGCGCATCGCACCATGTTTTGAACAATTAAAATATCTTTAAAAATATATAATTTTTTTAAAGAATTGATATCACTAACCAGGCAGCGATACACATAGGTACCGCCCACGTAACACTTTATAAAATAGAAATAAAAAATTTTTAAACCATATAACATTATATCATTCATTATCTACATAGTACAATTACATTTTTTTAGTTTTCTCCTGTTTTTAAATGTTGGCCCTTTTAAGAGTTAACATAAGCAACATGGTAGGTTTCGAGCTCTTCTAAATCATAGTCGCGTGCTTTTCTGTTTCTGTGATTTTTTTAAATAAATAAAGTTGTACAAAAATAAAGATTATTCGGAGGAAAACAAAATATAGTAGTTTTATTTAATTGCTAGAAAATGTCCCTCTATTCTGATCGGCATATAACGTGTAATATGTAAAAATATGAGAAAAATATGTCAGATTCGCGTCACTTCTATATTGAATTAATGGATAAGATAAAAGATATTTTAAAAATATTTGTATTGGATAATAATAATAATTGGTTTATTCATTTAAAAGTCATGCCAAATTCTAAAATATCAATATTTGGTATGGAAACAAGTAACCAACGCCATACAGCCAACATAAGATTGATTTTAAAGCATTTCAAAACCTGGTTTATGCTCGCATTTCGAAACACGTCATATTAGACACAATATAATGCCAACAACTTTATTCCGTCGATTAAAGGCGTGGTATAGAAACATCAGATAGGGATCACGCAAGCAGCAGAATCTCCTACCGATTTATTCGAGGATACGAGAGCATATTTCCCTGTTGATACCATATATCAGCATTTTTATAATCAACCGTATGTAGGTGGTAAGAAATGAAAGATGGAAAAGAATCCAAAAAGTTCGATCCAATCTGTCTAAAAAAATTATTACCTTATTAAATATACTCAAATTACTAAATTTGCAGTAAAAGATTTTTTGGCCAGTTCCTTCATATGTTATGTATTAACATACTAAAGTTGCTTCTATAATAATAGTAATTGGTAGCGAAAATTTACTTAAATTTTCTTCAGAAAAACTAAAATTAATTTCAAAGGAGATTACGCATTTATTTTATATTTAGCCACTTAATCGTAGCTGTGTTTTGAAAGATAAAACAAAGTTTTAAGCGCCGCTCGAAAATACTTTTCAAATAATAATGTGTTTTTATTTCAGTTTTCCATAATCGCCTAATCAGTAAAATGATTACTTAATAATTGACAACCTAGGTAATAATTATTTATTATCGGAACGATTGTTTTTCTTAACAAAAACAATGCGATTATTTACCAAAGAAAAACATGTAAAATAATTTATAAATAAAAACTATTAAAAATTATTTTCAAATTATAATATTGATTCTTATAAGAGAGAGTATAAAATTCCCATGCTACATTAACTGATTATTCAGAGTCAATCGTATTGTAACTTATGACTATTATTTTTAAGTGGCAATCATCTTTATTGCGCTTAAATCTAATCAGCGTCTATTTAATAATATAAAAAACAATAATGTATCGAAAGAGACCGAGATGACCGCTTATCTAATACACGCATATTAGAAAGGAAAATTTTTGTTCCGCTGCAACAAAGTGTGACAGCCGGAAATTCGGTTAACCGACAGTTTTATTCATTAAATCAGAAAGAAACTCGATAAACAAATTAGCTAATTACAAAACAAACAGTAGAATTAGATAAATATTTTTAATTTATGTTAATTTTCTCCGTCTATTCCTATATATCGAGCTTCTTCCTCGCTTCTAGTCGGTTGAATATATTTTGAAGAGAATGCAGCCACCAATTACCAATATTCTATCTCCAATTCATAAAAAATAGCATTAATAATAATATTGTTTAATTTATGCAATTCTATGGTAAGAAAAACTAAATCTTCTCGATTTATACTTAACGATGACCATTCGAATATCAAATTTTTTATAATTTAATGCCGATAAAACGATAAATTAAGAAAACACCCAGGAAATTAATTATAAACCGATGGAATCACGCTATATCAAAATTCGGGTGGAATGTCAAATTAAAACTATTCAGGAACGCTATTTCGGGAAATAAAAAAAGAAAATGAACATTCATTGTTTATCGGTTGACAGAAAGGAAGTCAACCTCTTCGGTAAGCATTCCGGAAACGAAAATATATTTCGCATATCGATAAGTCGAGAATGCAACAACGGCCCAAAAATAGCCAAGTAACAGGGCACACCTCACCTTGTATTTTATATAGTAATGGCGCCATAGACTGTAACAGATTGGTATCCGAGTATAAAACTTAAAATTTTTATTTCTATCGATTTCTTGACATCGTTCTGTGTAATTAGATCTAAAATATAATAGGTGACAATTAACACGGTTGGCCTATCTAAAAATATTCTAGACTAATAATAATTAATAGAAAATGAGAATTCCCTACATTACCAACTCCATCACCAATGGTGGACAGGCTAGATTTCGTTAAAGAATTTTGACAGTGGGTTAACATTCCCGAAGATAATTTGAATCCAAAAATTGTCAATAATTTATTAGTGGATACAGTGAAAAAAGTCGAGCGTAATATATTTCCACCTAAAATCAATCAAATAATAAATGGCCAACCATGTTTGGCTATTGGTTGTTATTCGACTCCGCCTTTCAAACGTTTAACCGGAACACGTTCCAAATTTTGGCTAAAATTGATTTTAGCGCAAAAATATAACCGGTTATAAAAAATACCATACATTATACGCGTACATATAAAGTACCGTAAATATGCCAACCAATGACTTTTTCACGGTGGGAAAAATTAATATCACCCGTACAAAAAGTAATATTTTAATCGATGGTAAGATCAAATTCATAGAATTAATTATTTACCAACAAAATAAAGAATAAAATAATGCAAAAAAATTTGGAAAATTTTTAGTTATTCAAAAATAATAGAAAATTTTTTTAAACTCGGCCACCGCCAAAACAAAAATCTTCCTGTTTTATGACTGATTTTGACCAGCTAAATGCACCGAAAAAGTAGATTTAGATGGATACAATTTTATCACGCTGGAAAAATAAAACTGATATAAGAAAACTAATTTTAGAGGAATTTCACTTCTTACGTTGGAACTACTGTGTCGATATCAAAATAAGATGTCACCTCACTCGGGATAAAATATTGTATTTTTTTTTTTGTCTATATAGTTAGTGTGTAGAAAAAGGGCAGAGCATCTTAAAATATTTCAATTAAATTCCATTTATCATTTTTTTCTAATGCAGACACGCTGTTTACAGTATAGAGTAAACGAGTGGCGGTAAAAGTTATAAAGACACCATAAAAATTTTCCAGAAAAAACAAGAAAGGTTCTGTTTGATATTAAATTTACCTAAATACTAATTCCGATGGAAAATTAGAACATTGATGAAATTAAACGGGTGACGTAATACTCGATTCTTTTAGAGAGAAATGTCGATGATCCGAGCTGGATTGATAAGCTGATATAATCGACATTTCTCGCTAAAACACTACTTACTTCGATTCTAAATATAGACAACAATTATTAGAAAAATACAATTTATATCTGAACCAGATATCTACATAAATAATACGAGTAATAAAGAAATTTATATAAACAAGAAATCTAGTTAAAAAAAAAAGATAAGTTATATGAGTAATAGATTTTTCAATCTTATAACTATTTAATTTTAACAAACTTTTAAAGACGACATTTTTATATTTAACTGTTTTAAATATATTTTGTTATTTAAATATGTTTTAAATTATAATGGTCATTTTTATTCTCGTTTCAATTAGCTGTTAAAGTTTTAAATATATTTCTGAAGCTTCAAAAATACATTCTGGTTTAAAATAGATGAATGGAAATTTCTAAGCCATCACAAATTTGATCAAATTTGGTGATCTTCATCCGCCATCGACTTTTAACAGCCGGTGAAAGTATTTTTGGCCCAGGCTAGTCTCGAATCTAGTCACCGAGTTAGTTAAAAGGTGAAAAGGGTGGGTCTACAGCAGATATTGTCTTCCCTTTTTCTTCTAATAGACTAGACACTAGAATAACCTTTTCCGGT
>WUQG02018998.1:0-11510 GCA_011317285.2 Androctonus mauritanicus | reverse complement strand
AAATTGTGCCTTCCCATTGTCTTATACAAATTAAGCTACACTACTCATGCTTGCAAATGTATGAGAATATGTCACAGAGGGGGCATTGTGTTCTGAAGAAATTCAGCAAATTTTGTTTTACATGGGTGCTGGACTCTCTGAACTTGTAATTACTGAAAAAATTGGAAGATCCAAAATAGCAGTACACAATGTTATCAAAAAAAGTACAGCCTATGGAAAAAATAAATGCTCAGGAAGAAGAAAGAAATTAACTTTCAAAGACACTAGACACATTTGTTGACTTGCTGTTAAGAAGAAGTTATCAACAAGAGAAATTTCCATGGAAATGAATAGTCAGGTATCTCATGTCATGCAGGATAATATTGTTTATACAAAGCTGAAACCAAAACCAAAGTTACTCCCACAACATAAGCAGGCACAACTTGAATGGGCTAAAGAAGTGATGTCTTGAAGGTCAAAATGATATAGCATAATATTTTCTGATGAGAAAAAGTTTAATCTGAATGGTTCTGATGGGAGCAGGAGTTATTGGCATGACTTACAGAAAGTGCTTAAAGAATTTTTCAGTCATCAGATGGATGGGAGATTCTGTTATGGTTTAGGGTGCTTTCTTTCTCAACCTCTGGAAAGGCTGACTTAGTATGTATTTCTTCAAGGATGAATTCAAAACTGTATCAGGATCTTTTATATAACAATTTTATTTCTTTTGGTCCACATCTAGGAGGGGAAAACTGGCAGTTTCAACAGGATAATGCTACATGTCATGCATCTAAAGCTACAAAGAAGTGATTACAGGATCAAGGCATTCAAATCTTGCCATGGCCATCAGAAAATTCTGATTGTAATCCCACCAAAAATGTCTGGGCATACTTAGTCAATGAGTTTATACAAAAAACTGCCAATTTCTTCTGCAGATGAATTGGAGATTGAAATAATGATGCATTAGAAGCAAAAATATTAACACGCTTTGTGGATTCTATGCCAGGTTGCATGTTTCAAGTGATTGTTAACAAAGGAGGTTCAACACACTATTAGATATTAGTTTTCCTTTAAATGCTTTAAGTTTTGATTGGTCTTATAATTTCTTAACAGCTTATTTCTTGTTTTTGTTTCATTTTTGAAAACTAATAAAAGAATTGTAACAATATTAGCATCAGCTAGTTTACTGTATTGTTTGAAAACATATTTATAAAAATGAAAATGATTTATTGACTCTATTTCTTTATATTTGAACAAATGTGGTGGTGTTATAATTTCTTAATGCACTATATAGGCTATTTGGCATGTGAGTAGTTTCTTAATACAATACAATCCAGAAAATCATATAAAAACTATAGAATGACATTATTTATTTTATTATCATCTCTCTTTATTTTATTTATCAAACTGAATAAACAAACTCATGATAGCCAATAGATGCTGGAAAGGTAGCTTCTATGCTGAGAAGATACATATATTGATAAATATTGACTTTTTTTATAGAATGTATCATAAACTATAAGAAATGTTCGAGATGAGATTTATTTTTGTTATTAATAACAGTATTTGTTGAAATTTGTGAACTATGATTCATTATGAAAAAAAAATATTGCACTAACATGAATAGAAAAAAACTAAAAACAGAACTAAAATTTTTATAAACAATAGCCATATAAAAATAGGGTAATTAATGACAATTAATTACTAGCACAAATATTCAATAGTAAGGATAATAGTATACATTATTAATGACAAATATAATTACTAAATTCACTAAAAGTCTTTAAAAGATTAAATTTTAAAATCTAAATATCAAAAAGACATGAGATGCATCAATTTTTTGGAATTTATATACAGATAATCCTTGACTTATGATGGGGTTCAGTTAAAACCTGCTGTCATAAGTCGGAAATACACAAAATTTATGGATTGCCACTACCAATATTTATTATTATACACTACTTTATCAAAATAAATTTAATGAACACAAAAATTCAAGAATCAGACACAAAAAGGTCCTTTTTGTATATCAGATTGTTGATCAGAGACTCAAGACCTTTTACCAATTGCATTGCTGTTCTAAGTACAAATAGTCATAAGTGAAAACTACTTGTATATAGGCTTTCAAAACAGGACTTTTTGATTAGTGTTATTTTTGTTATATTTTGAGGTTTCTACACTTGTGCTGTTAAAAAAAAAAATATTTTAATGCAAAAATAAAAATGTTACATACTAAGACTAACCATTCCTAAAGTTGTATAATTGAAAAAATAATCAGATGATGCAGAAGTAACAAATCTGTGTGGTTGAGGAGAATGAATTTTCATTTTGTCTTCTGCTTTAAAAAATATCTTAGGAGGTGATCCAAGGAGAGAAGTTATATCCTGTAAAAATGTCAACTATTAAAAAATTTTTATAATTTCATTAAACAAATTTAAAAAGAGGACCTACTTGAGCAGTATTACCAAAAGTTATAATTTTTGTTATTGTCTGTCTCTTTAATTCTCTAGATTTTTTCTGAGCTGGAGCTAAAACAAACAAAACATTTATTCGTAAATTTTTAGAAACTTTGTTAGATTTTTGTGATTGTGCTAAATTAATCTGCTTAACTTTATATTCTAATAAATACATTTCAATAAATTAAACTTAGAAACTTTGATAAAATAGATATTATTTAAAAATGATAAACTATTTTAATAATAATGTTTTGCCAATTATGTGGACAAAATATTATCAGACATACTGTTAATAATATTTCTATCAAATAAACTTTTTAAATAATAATCTAAATATTTTTTCAGGTTTTCTGAAGAAGTCAGAAGAAAAAATAATAATAATCAAGAAAAAATCATCATTATCTAATTATTACTATTTACCTATTTAGCACCTTGAGTCATATTTTACTTTATAAGAACATAAAAAATTTCCTATGAAAGGATTTTTCAATGGGTATTTCAATTCTTCTATTATATAACAATTCAAATAATTACTGATGATGATTTATTGATAAGAAAACATTTTGGAATAAACTTAACATAATCTTCTGTAAAAAACTATTTATTTATAAAAACAGTAAGTTATGTTACAAAATAAACTAGATTCCATTAAATCTATATTTGGTTAGATTGCATTTATAATTAATATCTGTTCAAAGACATAACTTTTCTATTAAATTGCAAAAAAAATGCATCAATTACTTCTAGAAAATGTTATAATATTGAAATCATAAATCATTGATAAAATAAAACATTTCTACTGAATTTCATAAAAATCTGTTTAGTTCAAAATTATCAGTGGGAGATAAACAGAAAGCATAATGATACAAGTTTCTTTCATTTGGAAAATAAACTAAAATTTTGATGACCTCAAGCAATATAGATTATTTTATATATGAATCTTTTGAATCCAAACCTTTCTGTAATAAAGGAGATTATAATGCTCTAATGATCTTCCTGAGTTATTAATAATTCCATTTTGCCATAATGGACAGAAGTAAAGAGCAAGATTAAATAGGCTGCGAATCATTTGAAATCCTCAAAGAGGTGCCCTCAGCAGACTATGCCACTTTTGAGCTGATCAACAGCATGGTGATACCATCAAGCTCTCACTAAATATCCTTAAATGTAATATAGACATTGATTAGAATAATACTATGTTTCAATAAAATGCATTCCAGATAAATATGAAGGTTATATGTATGAAGCTATTGCAATCAAAAGAGATCAAGGTAATTCTACCACCATCAATAACAACAATTCTACTCTAATACTTTCAGCGTGGAAATGGCTCATGTAACAAATTTTACGATTTTGATTTTGACATTTTTATTTTTATTTATTCACTTATTTTGTATACTTTTATTTTCATTTATTTTTATACTTTATTTTTTTAAATTTGATATTCATACATTTACTTATATTTAACAATTTAATTTTTGATTATTTTTATTGCAATTTGTATTTTTGAATTCTGTTCTATCAATAGAATAATGTATATGTTCGAGTGATGATGGCTATTGAATGGCTGAACACATTATCTAAATAAGTATTTAATCTCCTGCTTTTGTGCTTTAGTTTATTTCATTGTTATTAATTGTAGGATGAATCATTATAGATCAAAAATAGTTATGAACATTAATACTTAAACTTAATATCACATAATCAATATTGTGAAAAATATTTGTTCATAAAAAAGTTTGTAATCAAGCATATCAAATTGTAAGCATAGATGTTACTCTAGTTGGTCTTGAAGTTTATTCATAACTTGTAATTTATTCTTACACCAAACATTGTACATAATATATTATGTAATATATATTATTTATTATATCAAGTAATAATAGCTTATATTTTATTCTCTAAATGTCTGTTATAAGGAGAGTATTTTTTGATGGTAAAGAAATATAGTAATTAAATAATATACTACATTTAAATCATCTTTAACATCAAAAAACAAAATCCTCTCATTATAACAAAACATTATTAATGGAATATTCATTTCTACAAAAGTTCAGATGTTCATAGTTCAGATGTTTGTAATTAGAAAAATATTTATATTATCAGATTATACAAATTTATTAACTAGCAATTATTAAAAAATTTTGATTTCTTATAGTAAAATAATAATCATCATAGCTATAAGACAAACATGCAAAAAATTATTTTTAATAATTAATTATAAATTAGTTTATACACAGCACTCTTAGCAAGTATAAACATTTTAATTTGCAAAACGTTTTCGGACCTACTTAGGGTTCCTCGTCAGTACACTATACGACTGAAGAACTTAATAGCTTAAGATACAATAAAACGAACAATAGAACATTAGAATACATGTAAAAATTCTAAAAAATCCCCTTTGTTTGAAAAATAAATTAATTATAAATTAATCTATTTTTCAAACAAACAATCTGTGCAAAGTGAAAATTCATCTGATGTTATAGTAATTTTATTGATAAAATTTGATTTAATTCTGAGCCATAACAAATTTTTATTTTTGTTTGTTTTTGTAAGAGTTTGTGGCACAAGAGCCACCTGGGCCATGCTGTGCCAAACACAAGGTTACATAGTTATATTGTTCTTTCATGTAACATGAGAGTTGCTCAACTAAGAGTAAATTCTGCATGTACTGCAATTATAAAGAGTTATATATACCAGTGTGCTTCAGATATACAATTATTGCTGATGTATCAGATATATCTGTTAGAACTGCTGGCAGGGTCATCAGAGCAGTTAAAAATACACAAATGCGGTCTGCTAAGATACCAACAAGTAGACATATAATAGACAATTAAGGTATCGTTACAACAAGAAAATTCTTATAAAGGAGTGTCAGCTTATACATAGGGCAGTTAAAAATTTGAAAATGTTTTGTAAGATTGTAAGGGTTTGTACTTCATTGTCATCACAACTTTGTGCTAATTTCATGATCATCATATAATAGTGGAGGATTCCCCTTCAAGAGATGCAGATGAGCAGCCCTGTAGTGACAGAGTCTCAAGTGAGCCAGCACTATTTCCTCTTTATGACGCCTATAGGCAGAAGAATGCCAATCTACAAGAACAAGTTTAATGCTATATAATTTATTTGAAATTTCTTGGCTCCATAAGTTTTGCCAAATTTTTATTTTTAATAATTAGTCTAAACTGTAGTTCAATCATTAATTAATAGATGGTGACAACTTAATTTAATTATATTAAAATTATTGAAAAGGTTTAATATGATGATAAAATTTAATTTATACAGTTTTTTTATGAAATTTCTCATATTCCAAGACATGTCTGTAGACTTTCGACATTATAAAAAACAAACAAAACTAAAAACAGTTCAAGCAGTGCTGAACATTTTTGTCTTTTTATAAAGTAGCAGAATGTCTATAACTTTAACATTTATCATTTTACAAATTTAAAATTAAATTTTACCTTCAGTAATTAGATATAATTTTAATCCCAAAGTTTTGTCTTTTTTGCGTAAAACTTCTAATTTTTCCAAATAGCAATAATTATAAAAACAAGTCACAGGCATTGCAGGAGGTCTACATTAAATAAATAAATATATTTTATTATTTTCATAATAAATGATTCAAATATTTATATTAATATTTTAAATACTTTGGATCAGTATAATTGTTTCCACTATAGATACACATTTTGGTTGACACAACAACAGAAGCACCATTTGGAAAATGTAAGCTTCTTAATCCAGGAGTATACCGTGGCTATAAAGAGTATAATAAAATATTCATAAATAATTATTAATTTAATTTTAAAATTAACAAACAGTATTTCATATAAAATATTTTGTTATTCATCAAAATACAATTACAACGGAACCTGGTCAACTGTACTAACAGTGGATGAAATTTTGCAAGATTGTGGCAGTCTGTGTATTGATTCATTTTACCAAATTTTAGGTGTAAACTTTTTATTGAATATCATAAAATTCATAATTTTTGATTTTTCTTTTAATTATTATAACTACATTCTATATTTCAATGTTCCAAACAACTGCATTGGTATCATAGTGAAATATGATATGAATATGGAGACCCGAGTGGAATTTTTTTAATATTGATAAGATTAATTTTTATTTAAATTTCTTTATTTTTTATAACAACTGATTTTTTTTAGATTTGTTAGTTTTTCATGATAATTATATTGATTGAAGAGCTGTATAAATTCAGTTTCATATTTTGAACTTCATTTAAGTGTAAAAAAAATAAATGTATTATTATTTCATGCTATAAATAATTTTATTTTGTATACTATATTTATGAATATGTTATAAATACTTTTACAATTACCTTTATGTTGCCAAAAATTCTTTGAAATATTAATAAAATAAATATCGTGAGGATTCATAATATATTGTATATTGAAATATCAAGATTATATTATAATTTACATAGTACTTACTTATTCAATGAATTTTTGACATAATATAAAAATATTTGTAACATATTTATAAATATTACATATAAAATAAAATAATTTCTTTACGGTATGAAATAATAATGCATTTACTTTTTTCACTTAAATAAATCTTCAAAATATGAAAGTGCAATTTATATAGCTCTTTAATCAATACAGTTATCATGATTAACTGACAAATCTAAAAAAATCAGTAATTAAAAAACATTTAAATAAAAATTACTCTTATTGATATTTAAGAAAAATTTTACTGGGGATTTGAATTCTCCATCTGTGTCAATAGCATATCTGAAGTGCAGTCAGCTATGCTACTGACACAATTCTCAGAATGTTGAGATATAGAATGTAATTATAGTAATCTTTCATTTCAATGGCTGCCTTCAGCAGACTCAATTGTTGTGAAACAGTTGAGAGATTTTATTCTGAACCTGTCTTCAAGGTAGCACTACTTTCGAATCTGTTGACTGAGTGATGTCACATTTGGAAGCGGATTTCACTTATTACTCAATATGTTGAGTTGTTTCAAGATAACTGTATCCATGGATGCTATTAATCCAAAGGAGCAGATGATATATAAAATATACAAATTTAATGATGTAAGATTGTATTGATGCACCAGCATTGCTTCATGAGAATTTAATAGCAAATAATTATCAATCAAATTATAAGAATATAACTGTTCTACGACTGAGCTAAAAAAATTCAGCTATTATCACAAGTATGATGTTTACAATGGGATCCATTTTTTTTTTTTCAAATAACCTCATCTCTTGTTACTATTTGCCATTCAACAGATACATCAACCACTACTGCTATAACTCATCTGCTCACTTAAAACCATTGAATTTGCTGAACACAGCCAATGATTCTCAATCAACTGGGTCCCCCTTGTTAGTAAAAAAAGATGAACTTTGAAATATTAACATAATGATATCTGACAAGAAACTTATTATCTAATACTAATTTACCATATATTATTTACTAATAATGCATATATTTACATAAATTGTATTTTGCTTCTCTTATGCTGAATTATAAAATTCAAATACAATAAATTCTTTACTCTCTGAGATCTGAAAATCACATATTTCAAATTGATTTTTATTATATAGCCATTCCATATCAAGCTATGACCAATTTAAAATTTTATATTTAAAAACTATAATTTTTTTTAATTTCAATAAGATGTAATTATTATTTTTTAAATAGAAATATACAATTTAAAGTAATTTGAATAAGAATTCAAATACAATCCACCTGCTTTTACGTAACCAAGTCCCAAAAAAAGCACTGTGAGCAAATAACATATAAGTTTTTATTTTGTAAAACATTTTTGGACTCAACAGTGGTCCCTCATCAGTACACAACATTTAAGAACATGTCAACTTAAGAAAAATATATATGTTACTTGCTCATAGTGTTGTTTTTGGGATTTGGTAATTTGAATATATTATTCTCAAAATTAATAGTTCCCTTTCATATGATTAAGTACAACATTTTTCAATCTATGGTCCTTGGGTTACAGGTAATTTATGAGTCTAATGTATATACTATTGAGATAACAAATTTTATTGCTAGAACTCTCAAAATTTTACTTTTTTGAAAATTAGCCATATATTTTATTAGCATGTGGTCTGCAATAAGTAAAAGTTACTTAAGAGGAAATGGACTGAAATTCTTCTATAGACTTAATATAAAACGAGAAAATGAAAAGCTATGTGACAACAAATTTTTTATATATCAAATTTTTAACATTTCCTTTAGAACAAGATATATTTCTGGTGATTCTGATTCAGACTTTCAGAATAAAGGAATTATTCTGAAAGTCCGAACTTTTTCTCACTTCTCTTCAACTTCATCATACGTATTCCAAACATATGAATTTGAAACACTATTGGTCCCAAACATTTAGGACCTTTTATAGTATAGGTTGAGTATTGGGAATACTCAATCTATATTATAAAACTTTCATTTAAATATTTCTTATAAGTAAAAAAAGAATTAATAAATGTATTAACATTTTTATAAATAAAATATTGAGAAGTAATTTTTTTACAGTGTAATTCAAATGCAGTAGATGTACTTCAAGATCATGTAACCATTTATTGTTTTCCTTTCAGATAAAATTGTTAACCTTTTATACTATTGATTCTTACAGAAAATTAGTTTTAAATTTACATCATTTTCAACTTGCACAATAGTTTTCAATCAGTTAATAACATAAGTCAGAGATTGACTGTATAAATCCTACCCATAGGTTTAACTGTTGAAACATGAAGAATGAAGTGAGAAAAGTAAAGGAGAAAAAAGAAAGAGAGAAAAAAATCCTGTCAGAAGTACATTGTAGATTATTAGCATAAAAGAATGCACTCTTTTAATCACTTTTTATTACATATAGGTGAAATGGTTGCTGAATTCTATTTCCACACATAGAATAATAGCAACCAAAATATTATACAACATTACTCTTTTATTATTTTATATCAATCATTCACAAACTAACTCTGTTAGAATCTATCTGTGGCAATAGATATAAAAAATTGCAAATTTCCTACAAATATCTATGCTTGAAGGAAGATTTTAATTTATAAATCTACTTGATTATATTAAATAAATAAATATGCATAAATATATACTCATTTGACTGTTAATAAAAGCTAGATAAACATCTTGATTTGAAATATTTTAATAATTTATCTACTCATTAAATGCAGTATGTACATTTTATCAGTTAATATTTTTAAACTATATATACAATGATCATACATCCTTTATTTATTTCTCTGTTCTTTAGATTTATTTTTCTTCTAAAATGACTATTTTGTCCTTTATTTTGTGAATTGAGATAATAAATTGAATACTGACATTCAACAAACAGTCCACAGAAACATGACAGTGTCATTTTCTGTGATTGTCATGTTTGTGTTATTACCTATGAAAAGATCAAAGAATGATGACAAATTGGTGAATTCTGTCAATGTAAATGGATTAGAATTTTTAAATATTTCACAAACAAACACACATCATTTAAAAATATTTTAAAGTGTTGAATTTTGCTTCTGTCTATCCAGATCTAATGCCCCCACTGAACAGATATTTTCATTAGTGAATAATATGTGGACCACTGAAAAAATCTAATTAAAAGTCAAAACATTGAAAGCATGTTTTATACCAAATGGAACTTTGACATGATGTGTATAGAGTTTCATGAATTTTTAAAACACAAATTCAATTTATTAAAAAGAATTCATTCTTGTGAAAATATCAATATTAATTTTTTTAAAATAATAATATGATTGTTTAAGATGGTTGTGTTGTTCATTATATTGTGTTTTTTATGATATTTTATAATAATCATTATAATTATCATTATATTTTATAATAATCATAGTAGTTAAGAGATAATCATTATAAGGCTTTTCAGTTTTAGTGAAACAAATAAATGCAACTTGTTCTTTCTTATTATGAAACAATTTTTGATTTGTCCTTTATTTTCTCAAAAAAAAAAAAAAAAAAAAAAAAAAAAGGTCACTTAACTAAAGAACAACGAGGAAATAAATTTAGAAATCATTTATTAACATAATAAAAGCTGTTTTGCAATTGAATATATTAAAATAAAATAAACTTCATTTTGTATTATTACTACTTATTTACTGAAGAAATGGAAATTTTAATCAAATCAATATAAAAAAAATATGAAAATCCATAAAAAACAAAGATATATAAACTTAAAATTTAATCATATAAAATATATATAGCCTCTCATAAGCCAAACTGATTAATTCCATTTTTATAAATTTCTCAATTTTAGTATCAGAGCACATGATTAATACAAACATGTGCTTGAGTATTAAAATTGAAACATTTACAAAAATGGAGTTATTACTTTGGCTTCTGGAAAGGCTTATATATGTGCAATTGTATATAATATATATAATAATATAAAGTGATATTATTTTTTTCTTTCTAGTAATCATTAAACTAATATATACCTGAAATTTAGAATCAACAGGAAATGAGAAAGACAGGCCTCTGAAATTTAGTATGTACAACTGCTGCGAAGCATCATATTCTGAAATGAATTTAAATAAAATGATTTTGCAATTTAAAATACATAAAAATTTTTATTAATTTATACTTACCCCCTGGATGTGTTGCTCCAAATGAATGATCAATCTGATCTAAAGTAGGAGGGACTTCTGGTGAACAAAATGGTATTCCACTACAAAATAAAATACAAATTCATTTTTATATAGTAATAAAATATCCAGAAAAACAGAAAAACTTACCAATATTTTAGTTTAACTTTATTCATACTGTATACTTCTATGATCTGTGAGATAAATTTTCTTAATTTTTTTCATTTGAAATTTAAGAAAGAATTTTTAATTTAAAAAAAAAAAAAAATTAAGAAAGAAATACCTTCAGAGTTTGAGATTTAGGCTCAAAAATCAGTCTAATTCCATCTTGAGAGAGATTTATTATTAAATCCATAGACAAAGGATTCTAAAAATAAAGCAAAAATAAATTCTTATGAAATAAACACCAAAACTGCTTCCTTCTATTATCACAGTTCTGAGAAAAGCACTATAAGCAGTATATA
>WUQG02018997.1:0-31509 GCA_011317285.2 Androctonus mauritanicus | reverse complement strand
AGTATTAAATAATATTTTTATTATTTAATAAAAATATTATTTAATACTATTATTATTATTATTTAATATTTATTTAACAAAATTTTTCCTTCATAGTTTCAAATCCCGTAGGAAAATGTTCTAATACAATGCTTAAACTTTTATGTTGAGTTCGCCCTTCGTATCCACAACGCCTCATACGATTTTTTCATTCTTACTTCATCCCTAGAATACTTATTATCGAATAATGAATAATTCAATTTCAAACATTTAATGCTTATTAAAATTCTCAGTTTTTCATATTTCATAAAAATTTAAAAATTGAATTATAGAATAAAATGGGATCTTTTAGTTCATCAAGAAAAATTAACGCATGAATAAAGACACTAAAGTTACAAAAGAGTAAAATGTTCAACATATAAATCTAAAGAACACATATCGTACAATAATCTATGTACGATATATAATAGAATTTAATTCATACACATTTTTTAAATTAAGTAAAATTAAACATTGTTTCTAAAATTAACAATTAAGAGGTATGCTTTATCAAAGCTTCTTTCAACACATGTTAAATGTTTCCTAACATAATGCGCAATTTTTTTTATCGAAAAGATAATATATAACGCAAACATTAATTATAAATTTGTTATATTAAAAATTGAAAAATGTGAATTTCGTTCCACTATATCGAAATATAGTAATTGAAATTTTAAAGTTACTTGTTGCGTTAAAGAAATTAAATGATAGTTCGTTTAATAGCACTTATTTATGGTAAGTTATCCCATGGTTTATGATGTGTAAACTTGCATTTGAATAATGTAATTTATTTTTTATTGTTGCCATAGTGATAATTGCGGAAATAAGTCAGATGTTCGAATGAATCTTTCTAACTGATTGAACAAAGATTGTACAAATGAGCCAGTTGCGCGAAAGACAACCCCAATAGAATATAAGTGAGAATGCATATAAAATATTTCAGCTTATGTAAATTGATGTAGAATAGAGAATTTTATGAATATCTATACAAATCTATTTATTTATTTATTTACCCATATCCCCATATGGGTAGTTACAAAACTACCCATAGGAAGCCCCCATCACTTTTATACACTACAAGCTCAAGTTCCACCGTATATTGTATTCCTTTGCAGCTCTCACAAAGAAGGCATTGCAAATTGAAAGACAGAAATACAATAAAAAATAGCTCATTCCAGTTTTATATTACTGCAGATCTAATATGTATCAATGAATTTGCCTTCTATGATTATATTTGTATTATTTTTTAATTGTAACGTATAATTACATTAATTAACGGCTATATTTATTATATGTTTACAGTACTTACTTGCTAATTTTTTTTATAATCTGTATTTATCACTTTTCCCTGAAACAGATGTCTAACTTGCATGAGTAGACCTTACTTGTTATTTTAATTGAATTTTAATTAATTCATTTATACTGTCGAATCTGCACAAGAGATATATACAATGGACATCATTTCAGATCCCAGCATGGACTAATAACATCTATGATGAACTAGGCTGAAAGAGAATAGTGAATCTATAAATTTAAATCAGAATTCATCACTGACACATTAGCGCGTCAAAAGATGCAACAAAAGATTGTGTTCTCTCTTCTCCGATAGTGACTTTCCATACTTCTGTCAGAATTTTTTACCCTTTTTTAATGTTGTCTTATATTCTCACTTTGAAGAGATCAAACTATTGAGCTTTTATCGTTTTCATTAAGGATAATGTTTCAGAGGTGACGATCAAAGATCATCCTGAATCCTGTTGAAAATATATAAAAGTATAGAAAACAGAATCGATCCCGGATTCTCTAATAAATTTTTAAAATAAAGCTTTTGTGCTAATAATAGAACCTTACTTATAATACTGACATTTTTGTTCCTAGGCATTCTATATTAACTTAATCTTATAAGAGAGAGCATTTATAATTGTTACAGTCTGTATAAGAGTAGATGAATTAGAAATTAATAGAGTAATATAACTTTAATGGATAGAAATAATGGCTACTTTTTGTAGCTCTTAATGCTCTTCTACAGTTTATTCACTGTTGTATAAAGTTTAGGAACACACCCTACAATATTTGTTTTATTGACTATTATATTTTAATAATTAAATATATTTAAAACCCGTTACTTTTAAAAAACATAAAAAATAATTTTACAGGTTTTCTAGACAATAACATAATTTATCAATTATCTAAAATATAATTTATTTTTTAATTCAGATTAAAACATAAAATAATTTTATATATTGTAAATATTTATAAATTGCAAATATAAATTTGAACCATCAAATGAAAACAATAAAATTAATGATCAATTCATCAAGAAGTTTTAAATTTTGATTGTTTAAAGACAGTTTAATTAATAATAAAATTTTTTTTATTTTATTATTAATTATTCAAAACTTTATTTAATGGTCAAGGATGTTTCTATTGTATGAATTAACAATCTGATTTTTTTTAACTGGATAAAAATGGTAACATTGTCATTATCTCTTATAATTCAATAATAATATAAAAAAATTAACCTGTTTTTTGTTAAATTCTGTTATTACGATTGTTTTATATAATCTGTCTCTGTTTCGACTTGCCATCATATTTAATCATTTCAAATATAATAAAATTATCATCATTAACGTTTCATTAAAAATTCCAATTAGAAGCTTACATAAATATTTGAAAACTTAGTTCTGTTTGTTGACTTTAACGATGTTGACATCCTAGCCCACGCTACGAGTGATGCACGAAAATGTTTTATCCATCATGTTTAAATAATTTTTTGCAATAATTGATCAACATGATAGAAATATTACTGTTGATTGATATATTCTGCCTACGTTTGAACTCTAAAAATAGAATGTGTTTTCATATTGTTGCAATCTTTGATAAGAAGCATTCGCTAATGAAATCGTCTTAAAAATTAAGAAATTTTTCTGTCCCGAATAAATTAGACTTTTCTTCGTAGAATTAAATTTTGTTTTTCTACGAACTGAAGTTATTCATGCGACTAATATGCTGTTTACATAATAAAGTTAAATCTTTACTTAGACTTTTAGACTAAACTGTTTTGGTCGATTTAAATTGTAAATAATTCTTGATGAAAGCAAAACAGAACCTACAAATACTTCCAGCATTACAAATTCTTAGTCCAGTTTACTTAATCCAATTGATTTAGTTGGTTACGATATATATTATCGCTAAAATTCTAAAAGAGACTCTCGTTCGCTTCTGATGTTATAATTTTTGTTAAAAAAAAGTCTGTTTTATTATAGTAAATAATAAATAAATTTATTAAGGGTGTCGCCGAATGATGTTAACAACATTAAGTTAACAGTAACCATTCACAATCTAGAGCATTTAAAGTTCTCATTAAAAGTAAATTTTTAGTAAAAAATAATGTGATTCAGACAAACTCAAAATTATTAATAAGCATATTGAATTTAACTGTTATAGTATGATTAATATATTAGTTTAAAATCTTTAGCAATTAATAAAACAAACATTTTCTATTATTAATAATAATAAGTAAATAAAAAATAGTGAGAAACAACATCCATTCTTTGCTTACAACTTAAATGTAAAAATTCAATTCTCAGTTTTTTGCCCATTAGACTATTGGAATGCTTCTTAATGATTGTAAATTCTATAATTAAGTATCGAAAGCTAATGCAAATACCTTTATTCTTTTTTGATAAAATATATGTTTTGTGTTTGTTTTCGATCCGGCAAAATTAAAGATAATGAATCTAACAGATTAATCAGAATTAAAATGCAACAGAACAAGTGTATCAACTATAAAAAACATAAATCTAAACTAATATTAATTGGAAGCTTTATTATGTTTACAGTATTTATATAATAGAAATATTTATATAACGAAATGTTTTTATTCTTTTTAGTCATGGCAATTAAAACTTCTTTTTATAGACTCCATTGGAAAATAATGAAATTAATATATCCAATATTACACTTCAGAGATCCTTAAAATATATGTTAAAAATATGTAGTATTAATTATAGAAAATATGAAAGAAAATTAATTTATAAATCACTTAAAACAAATTTAAATTTTAAGTATCATCTGCAGATATTAATTTGGCAACTGTGGATAATTAGAACAGTTATCACTTAACGTTAATCTCTGATAGGATCATATATGTCACAGCCAGTTAACATATCGCGTATCTCCTTGCATCGCATCATATATTTTAGGAAAGAAAATTTAAAAATGTTAAATGCAGCAATTCAAATACTGTATATACATTTCTATAGGTTATTTCATTACAGAACATACATTGTGTTCTTTAAGAAATATGCAAAGTTTCAAGTTCTAAAAACTGCTGATTCTGAAAATATGAGGCTAAATTGATATAATCATATATAATTATATATTAATAGCGAAACGTAGTTGGCTGGCTGGATTGATATGTGGATAACTTTTTTTGCAGTCGAACCACTGTACCGATTTCTATAAAAAGAGTATCTTTAGAAAATTCTAATCCTCGGATTTCTGTGATAGCGAAACATTTTTGCCATTAAAAATTTAAAAATTAATGAATAAAAATAAAATTAAAATTGTAGTTCCTCTAAAAATACAATATTCACAAGAGCTGTAACAATAATAATTGCCCAATACTGCATCTGATGATACAAACTGCCAGTTCGAAGTTTTTCTAGCGATATTCCAAGGTTATAAGATTAAATCACAAGATTTCCGCTCGTTTATATGAGCGAATAATATCCAATATTATGATAAATGAGTGTTTTAGATAAAAAAGTAATAATCATTTAAAATTTCTTTTACATTATAAATTCCTTATACTTTACATTCACTATAGCTAATTTACGTTTTGTGTTGAAATATTATTTATGAAGCGGAAGAGAGCTGACGAATAAAATTTATTCTAAATTTAAATCAAAGAGAATTAAAATTTATATAAATAAATATCATATTAAACAAATTTATTAGAAAAATATGGAGTAACTCTTTTAATTATTCTAACCAGGATAAATTCTGTAACTGAAGAGAAGCTCAGTAGGTAATACTATCACTCATCTTAAATTCAAAAGTTTAGTAAATAAATTTATGATTTGTTTTTAAAAAACTTTTTCTCACTAAATAAATTATGTTTTATTGCATTTTAAATAAGTTTTTCCTAGACTATTAACATTTCAATAATGAATTTTATGATGAAAATCAAATATAAATTTCTTTCTTTTTTTCATCACGTAAGATTTTCTGTTACTGTATATTATAATGCTTATTATGATTCTTTTACATATATTAGATAATTGGTTTAAAAAATTTTTCAGGAAATTCAATGAATCTGTATTTTCATCAACTATGAAAGAGATGGTAAATGTAACGTTTAGCACTGAAAGCAGAAACCTTTATTGGATGAAAGCAAAATCATGATTGCTATATATAGAAATCTGTGTAAATGGATTTTAAATGGAGTTCCTTATTTACAATAACGCTATATCACAATTACAAAACTGGTTAATTAAATTAAGAGAGAGATATAGTGACTTAGTAAGCATATGCATCAACTAAATAACAGAAATCGATATACCAAACTTGTAGACGAAGTATCATTATTGAATTTTCTGTTTTCCGACTCTTATGTACAGTTCTATTAATAAATGTTCTAGTTGTCATATACTAATTTATAGAGCTTTATTTTATAGATTCCTGTAATGAAAGCGATTGTGCTATTGCATTCAATGATATATCAAGTTTTCAATGGAAGTTTTCTTGGAACTAGGATATTTCACGCAAATTAATTCTTGTATTTCTATTCATAAGGCGATTTCTTCTTCTAGAGTATAAAAATATAGATAAAGCTGGAAAACTTTTATCAATGGCACCATCCATCAGCAAAATTTTAATAAAATTTATTAAATGAGTATAATAATCCTGGTGCTTAATAAAAATCATTTTTTATTTTTAAACCATAGCCATTTTATAACTTGGTCATGTAAGAATCTTACAATTAATTTTGATATTGTTTTTCTAATACATAAATTTATTCCCTTAAATAAATATATTATAAAATACATACAAAGCCAATTATTCAACCAAAATAGGATTTTTTAGAGAAAAAAAAATTTTTATATTATTTTTATTGTGCAGTTATAAAAAATATTTAAAATTCATTAAAATAATTTTATTTATTTATCATGTAGTTCTCGCAATTTTATTTCTTTAATAAATCTAAAATCAATCATAAATATTCATCAACAGAAGAAGACTTTTCATTTTAAAATGCAGCACAAGTGTCAGCAGAGAGTCAATTCTTGTGTAACAAATAAAATTCACTACTTAACGAACTAAACTTTTCTTTTATTTATGTTTGCTTCAATCCCTTTCTTCTTGTTTGTTAGATGTATCTAACTTTCTGTGGAAAACACGCCTCTAGCTATATTAATTTGATTTCCTTTCATTCTCTTATCTGAAAAAAAGTATTTTTTATTTAAGTCAATAGATAAAATGATAAAATATAATAACGTTAAAAATAAAACAAATATTAATAATATTTAAAGTACAGTATCAATAAAATTACAACTGTCAGAAAAAATATTCATGTTATAACTTGAGACATAAAATCGTCATGCTATCTGACTGTCTGTGTCACACATAACTTTTGAACTTATTAAACAGAATTTCATGAAAGATGACCTTGATGCAATACGTTTTATCTTTTCAGCTCCAACAATTTAAGCATGGAAGAAATTTACAACTTCTGAATATTCTCTTTACTGTATGTATCTCTAATTAATTTAATTGATTTTTATGAAATTTGTTATGAGGATCAAGTAATTGAAGATTACTTTTTGAAAAATTAATTAATTCTTTAGATCCATCCATTTAAAAATGGCGGGTGTTCAAACCTTTCTGAGTTTTTCACTAACAGTATTAAATTAATATTAATTGAAAATTTTTTATGATATTCGATAAAAAAAGATGCTATTGAAATTACTTTTATAATATACATTTTAATCCCACCACCTTTAATCATTCGAAAATAAGGATATATTGAAAAATAGGCGATTAGTTCTTTCCAGAAATGCTTGTCTTTTTTATTAGGTAGATACGATTCAATTATTTTTTCTTAAGAACAGAAAATTATTATTAAAATCATAACACAAAAAATATATAATACATGATGTCTAGGATTTAATATTTAAATTTTTGTAGAAATAAATTATCAATTTTAGTATTAAATAATAATATTCTTCAGCATTCTTAAATTTTTGATAGCATATAAACTTGGATTATAGCCTACAATATACAAGGAGAGTTCTTTAGAATTTATATTAATTTAATTCAGAAGTACTGTATTCAGAAATATTTGTATTTAATTAAATAAAGAAAAAATCTTTTTATATTTCCTTCAATAAGTTACGATTTAGAAAGTGTTATATTTACGCATACTTTGAAATTTAAATTTGAATGTTTATGCTTAAAGAGAAAGCCATAAATTATAAGTAAAATTTACATTCATTAATTTAGAAAATATGTGTATCGGAAGTAGAAACGCTTTAAATTGTAATACTTTAAAATAAATATTTGTTATAATATAATATATCTAGATTTTATAATTTTTTACAAAAGGAAAACTTTATAAAAGAAATAATTTGTTAGTCAGAAAATGTAATTATAATATATAAACATAGAAAAAACAATAAATATTTTTTACTTTTAATAATAGAATCTAGATAACAACTGATTCATTTATGTTTGTGTTATTCTATATTTATTTAAAATTGCATATTTATTAAATATAAATTATTATGATATTACCTAAAATTTAAAGACTAATAACAAAATTTCATAAATTGTTCGAGATATAATAATACAGCTCAGAAGTCATCAGTTAAATATTTAACCGATTCTATTATTTAACCATTAGATAAAATTTTTTTTTTATCATCAAAAATCTAAAAACAAAATACTTGGAAAGCCTTCTCGCTCCTAAATTTCGGTGTGGTTTTAATTCTAAGAAAGTTTTTTTTAAAGTTATACAGGGAATATTCCTTATTCCTTTTTTTTTTTGTTTAAATGATTTAAAGTATCTATTTTAAAATTTTAATACATTTACAGAAAGAATATATTTAAAATACTCTTAATTTTTGATTTACTCTGATTATGTTAAAAAAATTAATCCAGTTTATTTATATTCAATGAATTTCTTCCAAATATCACTAGGGCAAAATAATAAATTCATATATGATTTTATATTTGAATTTGTATTCATTTAATAATAAAAATAATGATTTTATAAAATAATATCGATATTTTTTCTCTTTCTTTATTTATCTAATAAGCTATTTTTAACTTTAATCTAACAATAGCTGTTTAAAAATGGAAAATTATGCAAATTATGATGTATAGAAAAGCGATTCAAAGATAAATTTTCAGCTTTTTACTACTCTCATTATTCTTCTGGATTTTTCAAATATGATAAAAATCGAATATTAATATCTTAGTTGGCATAAAATCAACTAAGAGATTAATAGTATTTTATGTATTCGAATAACATGATAATGTTGAATAATATGGAAGTGTGTTTATAGAGATAAATTCTGATCTTGAATGATTATTATTAAAATAAAAATCTTCGGATAAGTGATAAAAAATTGAAATTTATCCGTTTAGAAGAGTGAAAAGTTTAAAAGAAAAGCTTCATTTTTATAATACATAAAGTATTAAATATCTTGGTATATTATGCTTTGAGGTCTGTTTTTGGCATTATTTAGAATCTTGCTAAGTAACTCAAGTCATTATGCTTCTAGTAAGGCTAAAATATGAGATCTATGATCCTGATTTTCCATTCTTTATCCTATTATATTTTATTCTTCTTATTCTCGTCCCAAATTATTCCTAAGGATTTATTTAAACCTATATTATCTCGTTCCTAATGCAAACTGAAGGATCTTTCTGAATTTTAAAGTTAAGCTAAAAATTCGATTCCTGTCAGATTTTATTATATAAAAAAACTATACTTGGATATAATGGATAGAGTTTGAATATCTCTATAGGAGATTTTATGTGATAACACATCATAATATGACCTAGAAAAATCTGAATTAGGCTTTTCAAAATTGATTCAAATTGAACAACATGGATTATTCATTCATATTCAATTTGAAATTAGTTTCACTTGTTCGACGATTTTCTTCTTTGAACATTAATCACATAAATATAAAATATTAGACATACAGTAGTAATATAGTTTCTGTATAGCTCTAAAAATACTTCTTTAATATTGCAAAACTACTGAAATTACATCTTAATAATCTAATTTTTGATAAGTGCAAAATAAATTTCGTAATTTATTCAAAAAAATATACGATAGCTTTGAAAACAATATTTATGAAATCTGTCAAAGAAAAACTTCTGACAAGTGGAAAATATTTCTCAGTAATATACAAAAACTAAATTTTGCTTAATCTAACTTTTAATTATAAATACAAATCTTATGCTTAAATCTTATAAATTCGTTTCGTTCTTCAAATATAACCGATTTATTAAACCAACTTCCGCCATTACTTTCAGAATGGGGAAAAATTTTATGATAGATTTTGTAAAGATCGAATTTAAATTTAATTAAAATTAAATATTTTAAATTATTATACATCCAATACTTTTTTATTAATTAGATAAAAATTTGAAAACTTTAAACTATAGAAGTTAACAATATATCAGAGATATATTGTCTGCAAATAAATTGGTGAACAGTAATGTTTTAGAACCCTTAAATGTATCTACAATTGTCATATCTTTAATATCAATATGAATGAACGTTTTTTTTTAAGACAAAAAAGTTAATATTATACTGTAATTGAATAAAAATGTTTCATTAAGACTAAACTATAACATTATTATGACTTTAATATCAAGCTGAAGTAATTTGATGTAGATTAAATTAATGTTACGTCTTATCTCTCGATAAAATTATAGGAAATTTGTCATACATTAAGGACATGATGCTTATTTTAAGTATTCCTCACACTCTTAATTTCTTTTCTATTTTTTGTCTAATAATTTTTAGAATTTCTAAATACGGAGTCAATTTTCTTTAATTAAATAAATGCAGATTATATTATGAATTTTGATATAACTAAAATTATTGTTTTTTTAATAAATATTTTTGAGGCTATTTCTTTGAAGATATATTAATAGACATTATATGTACTTTGGAATTTCTTTTTTTAAAAAAGAAATTCTAAAGGTACTGTTTTTGAGAGAAATAGCCTACGTAATTTAAGTTTTTGATTTATGGGTTAAGTTTATTTTAAAAATCTGCAATAAAATATGTAATGATTTTTACAGTAAACATGGAAATGAAACTAGACTGAAGAAGCATGTTGCCAAAATGCACATCCAAAATACCATGTTTTTACTTATGATAGTTTTTAAGTTTTTTTATAATTTTGTAATTGTTTTCTGATATTTGGTATTATCATTTTAGTTGTGATAAAAAAGTGTAGTAATAAAGAAGGCATATCTTCAGAGAAATAACTTCAAAAATATTTGTTAAACTATACACTATTTAAATTATAAGATTAATTTCTGATATTATTATTATTATTATTATTATTTATTTAAACAAGTACAAGATGTAGTAATTCGTATCATAAATAATTTAGTATATATAATATATATAGAATATATTTTCCATAAAATTAATTCTGGATGTTAGGATTAAGGCTTATTAATTATTAATTAGCAATTTTCTTGATAATCAAATTGATTGAAAGGGTAATTAATCTTAAGAGTATAGAGCAGTTTACAGTTATAAATGCCACTAACTGATTTAATGCTATTATCGTATCGTTTGATCATTTATTTATTCCCAATTATCTGATTTAAGTCTGACCTTAATACTTCACGCTATGCCAAATAATTAAAACATAACATTACAAATTTTGTGGTTAAATTATCCCTGGTAGTAAAAATATAAATGACTAAACACATTAGCATTATTATTTGAAATTTGTTGTTTAGAGTGTCAAATTGAAGAAATTTCTTGTAAAATAGTTATGTGTATTCTATTCTTATTTATGAAAATTCCCGTTTATACTTGTTTTTGTTTTATGTTGCTACTTTACAGTTCATAAACATGATAAGGGAAACTTGTTATAAATATATCTGCCTAGTGAATGTAGCTGCATGAAAGGAAAATGATACTTCTTTCCTGAAAGATCGTGATAAAAAAAATTCTATGCATTTTTTAAAGGATAAGGAAACCTTTAAAACACTGAATAAAATTGAAGTGTGTTTTCTTAGGACAAGAATACCTGAATGTCCATGGATACTCAGGTTGGAAATTTATAACAAACAAGATTTTCATATAAGCATATCTAAAATTGAAATAACAAAACACAAATAGATTTTCTTATATTATTTCATGCACAAGTAGTAAATAAATTGATTACAGATGAAGGACAGACATATGGAAACTTAAAAATAATGTGATTTTTTTTCTTACAGCTTTCCATCATTCGATCATTGATGAATTAGCCGTATAGAATATAGAAATAAAATAATAGTTGAAATTTACTTGAAGGATACCGAGATCAAATTTCTGATCCCACTTCTTATTTTTCAGGGATAACTTCCATCCTTTTATCCCATCCATCCTTTCTATCATAATACTGTCAGCCTATTATGGGTTCCTAACTTCCTCATCTTCACATATCTTTATTTATACTCGGCGGTGATTAAATCTTCTTTAACATTATACTTATAACCGAACTGATGAATTTATTCACAGTCACATTTTCTAAATAGGATTATAATTATTAGCAAAATTTTTAACGTCAAACGACTCTTAACAATTATTAATATTTATAAAATTAAATATTTTTCAAATTGTGACGCCAGGATCATATAAAATGTTATAATTATACTTAATTACTTACGATATCTTTAAGCTACTTTGCAACTGAAGTAATATTTCTCTAAAGGAATTAACTTTTCTATCCAAGCTCTGTCGATAATTATTTTTAAAACAAGGACCAATGCAAACGATTTCCATTCAAGTATTAAATTCTTTATAGTACTATAACTAACAAGTATTAAAAGTATTTCTTCTTGTTTAACATATTAAGCATCACTAAATTCGATTATAGTATAGTTGGAAGGCATACAGACAAAGAAAGCTTTTAATTATTAATTCAAAATAATAAAATAATATTTATTTATTAAATCATATAAAATTATTTAATAAAAAAGGCACATTTCAGTAAAATTCGAATAGAAAATTTTAAACAAGAGGGATCCTTAATTTATTAATAATGAATACTATATAATTAGTTATTTATTTATAAACTTTTCAGGTAAAGTAGAATTATATTATCGTCAATATAAAATTAAATATTAATAGTGTAAAAAAATTAATATAAATGATAAAATTATAATTTACAAAAAAATATAAGTTTATGAGAAAAATACGCCTTTCAAAAGAACATAATTTATATTTAAACTTGATCAAATATTTCTTTTATTTTTTAGAGAATGGCTTTCGGCTACTTTGTTTTTTCGCAACATTTAATTTAGATTTAGAAACTAAGAAAGAATTAAAGAAACTTATCGAAGAAAAGATTTGTAGCAGTTCATATTTTAGGATTAGAAAGAATACTATATTGAGAATGGTAATCTGTTAGGAACAAACGAATTGTTTTTTCTTACTTAATTCTCGGAAATGGGTAATTATTATTAATAAAAAAAATTAAATGTATATATCGATGTATAGAAAATAATAGACATGAAATTTTTATTTCTATAGACTAATTAAAAATAATTTTTAATTTATTACTTGATAGGATAAATTTTTTCGTAATTATTAAGATATCATAATTTATAATTATTAAAATATGCAGTATATTATCATATACTATACGAGATATAAAGAGTATTCTTATCATTCTAAGTAATTATTATATTGACATTACTTGTAAATAGGATTTTTGAAATCCAAGATTCCGGATCTTCAGGGCGGATATATACCTTGTATGTTTAAGATAGACATGTTCATGTTTCATTTTAAAAAAATTTCAATTTTTTTAATACGTTCTATTTTAAGGGATCTCTTAAAAAAAATTTACATAGCGCAATAAACATAAATGCAACCCTGTGAATATAAGATGTTTTTGGAGAATCGTAGACTGGGATTCAGAGATTTATAATCCGAGGATCCCAAATTTCTAGGATTATAATATTAATCGAAATATAAAAAATCTCATCTACTTAATTTATTATATGGATTGTGTAAAGTAAAATACTGTACTTGATAATTTTCATTTTTTTTTACGTTCTTATTATAAACAATTTTCTTAACATTTATTAAATTATGTGGTACAAGAAATCTTTCTAAATTTGATTAGATATATCCAGATCGCTAAGTGTTCATCGAACGTAGATATGATCCATTAATTTATCATATCTTTTAAATTAACAGCTCAATTATCTATGAAAAAAGTTAAAAATTGCAATATGTGCTACATAAAAGAAAAATATGAACTAGAGCATTAACTATATGTGATTTTAACTATTTAATAAGCCACAGCATGAAGTTTCCATTTTTTTATAAAATATCTTTTATCATCCGGGAAAATAGGCTGTTTACCAAGTTTAAACAGTAATATCTGTTTTTATAAATTCTGATAATCAATCCTAATTTAAAATTGCATTTTGTAATAGGTAAAACATCAAATGAGATATATCGAAAATCTATATATTGTATCTGTAAACTAAAATTGTGAAATTTTTTAATATTAAGTATTTCAATCGATTAAAATATTCATTTTGAGGATATATCAATAAGCATAGTTTTAAGTTATTGGTTGATTTTTTATATAGTCCTTATATTAAATCGTGATTCATTTAAAGACAGTTTGCTTCGACGTATTCAAAAATCCAACGATAAATAAGGTTCTATAGCTAGTTTATACATTTCTATTGGGGAAAAATATCGAATAATTCTATTCTAGGATAAAATTTATTTCATTTCTTTAATAGCACTACCTTTCTGATAGATCTGTGTTCTTGAAGCATCGATTTTCTTTCGTACGCTTCATTATTACCGGAAAAATATCCGTTAGTGGTTTCTGATTTTTATGATTAATAGCCAGGAGTTTTATCGACTGAATATCAATGTAAAATTAATGCATTTTTAGTTTGCAGACTTTTAGACATTAATATAGACTCTAAATCAGGAAAAAGAGTATAAATCTCTGCTTTTGAAATAATGTTTCGAAAGTTTCCTTAGTTTTTCCATCAAACTATAGTAAACCTATTTTAAGAATTGTTATATCGCTATAATTATACTTTTGTAATGAAAAAAACTGCATAAATATGAATACTAGAAAAATATTTTTTATTGTATAAGAGAAGGAAACAGTTTTTACAATTTCGGCAGTTTCATTACGATAAATGAAGAAAATATTATTTCTGATGTGTTTTCTCTCGAGTGAAATTCAAAAGCGAAATTCTTAAAATCATTTATATAAAAGAAATTATTATATAAAATACAAATAAATTATAATCATAAAAATATTTCGTTTAAGAATTATTAATTTTAATTTAAATAAAGTTTGTTGTGAAATTCAAATTAGATAGAATGAAAAGAATTTTATTTACATTATCATCACATCTTGAATCGATTTTTGTATTATTAATGTAATTATTTTTATTCATATTTTTATCAAAAACATTTTATTTTATCAATTTCGAGTGTTTATTGTAGATTTCTCAATATGAGTTATTAACTGTTTTTTTATTTCAACCATGGAAACAATAAAATTTTGTTGTAGTCTACTAATGTGTTTATTATGCAAAAATTTTATTTTGTAAGTATATACATTAGTAGACAATAATGTCTATTATTACAACAATTATGGCAGGTAATTACAATAATGCCTAAAACAATTATGCCTGCAACATGCCTACAAAAATTATGTGAAAAAATGACTGTTTTAAATAACATAAAAATGCATTAATTTCGTACTTTATATTTAATTTTCCTTTAACTTTAGCGTGAAAATTATTAACGAAAATTTACAGAAAGTTAAATATGACAATAAATCTCAAGTTATTTATCATATTTAATTGTGCAGTGTATAAAGAATAACTCATGATGTTTCCAAGTATTTTAATTAAAAAAACATATAGGTCTATATATATCGATACTTATAACAGTGTTTCTCAACTTATAGTCTAGAACTACAGATGGCCTCTGGGATTGTTGTAAATTGTTTGTCACGAGGAAAATTTTTTATTTAAATGCCTAAAATTGCCATTTTTATAATATTATTCATCAGTTTAGCTTCTGTAATAAGTAAAGAAATGCTTAAGATGGTCAATGGTTGAAAAAGTATTAAGAATCGTTGACTTATAACGTATTACAAAGAGAAGAGAGAATGAGGAAATAATAATAAAGTTTTTAATTAAGAAAAATCTTATTTTAAATGAAATTTTAATTAAAAATTCTCTAGCTAAAATAATATTGTTAATAATAAATCGTGCTTAATTATAATGTCTTATATTTGATACGTAATTATATTTAAATCTTTGTAGATTGAAAATATTTATTCTGAAAGAGAAAATAAATCATTATATTCCTATCGAAACATATTTTAAATTGCTACAAAATGGTTCTTACTTGTTAGCCAAAATAAAATTCTATGACTATGATAATCTTAAACTATAATTTAGAAAAATAAAAATTGTGTCGATCAATTTTATTTCATGTTCAATATTTTAAATTTAAAATTATTAATACGGTAAAATATTATCTAACAGTTAAAACTGAAGTAATAATGTAAAAATATATGTGACTATTTTCTTGATCCGATTTTTTCCAAAATATTAACTTAAATACGCTGTAAAATATTTTAATTTTTGAAATATAATTAAAATAAAGTTAGTATAGGAATATAAAAGCGAAAAATCACTATATTCGGAATAATTTGGTTGGAAATTCCATCGGAAAATTGTTGAAGACAAATAACATAAATTAGATATTTTTTCGGGAATATAAAATTATTTTCTTTCCATTTATAACAGTGTCACATTAAACATGAAAGAGAGTAATCATCGATTCCTTTTTTTTTAATATTCCATTTTATCAACAAAATTCTATGCATGTATGCGCCGTTATATAAACCATTTGAACTGTGTAATAATCATTCATCTTATTGTCTCTCTTTGAAATAAAAATTTATTTAAATCGAATATATATTATTTTACAATCGAAAAACTTTATTCTAGTGATTTATAAAAGTAACTCTGATTTATATAAGAAATGAATTTAAAATTATTAATATCAATAAGAAAAATTGATATTAATAAATTTTATAGTTAAAAATAGAGAAAAAATTCATGACTTCCGTTGAATAAATGGTATAAAAGTCGTATTAGATGGCATTTAAAAAGTAAAATGATTATATAAATGTTAAAAATAAAACGATAAATTAAAAATTCAGAAATCAACTCAAATATTGAATGTCGATAAAAATTAACAATCCCACTGACGTTTAAAATATATTTTATGGAAAGAATGTTTTATAAAAATTGAAAAATTGATTACTTATAACAAGATGGATACTTTTCCAATAATATTTATGTAAAGAATTTCAGGAGAGAAGAATAACATATGAGATGGAAAGAAATAAAAGATAGTTTTCCTTTCCGCACAGAAAAATAAAAACATTCGTGCAATGAGGCCAAGTGACTTTGTTTACTATCGATTGTAAAGGGAGGAAACATATTTTGCATTTTATTTGAATGATATCGTAAAAAATTTTCTACCAATAACAATTTACCTGCACTAAAATGATATATCTAAAAAGTATTGAAGAGATTTGAAACCTAATATTTATATAAAAAAGAAAATGTTTTCCTTTAGATAGATGCTAAAATAATCCAGGATATATCTAACACTTTTGTTAAGTACAATTTCCTTAACCTTAAGTCTGCATAAATCCTTCCTGTCGCTTATCCTGAGTGAACTTGAAAGGATAGATGGACTTAACAGAGTCAATGACCTCTTAGAAAACCTTGTTTGCCTGTCAGTGGGTTAAGTAATGCTCCGGTGACAATGACAGAATTTCATACAGTACTATACGGATAAAGAAAATTTAGAATGAAAATTCTAAAGAAAAAAAAATATATATATATCTTTCTTCAACAGGCTGGAGAAATATTTCAAAGAATCTCGGAATTGGCAATGAGATGTCTTCTATATGTTTTAATTTATATTTTCCAATTAGAATTTAATGAAAAAATGCATTAAAGACTAAAAGATAATTAATTTCAATTCTATTAATTGGATAGGTCGGTTTGATTTAAGATTTTATAGATCTGCATCTTATATATCATTTAAGACAGATTGTGCTACATCAAAACCTTTGATCTCTGTTGGTTTCTGATCTCTCGAACTTATATCTTTAGTTAGTTACCGAGAAAATTAAATTTGAGTCAAACATTAAAGATCTACTCTTACATTGTATGAATAAAATTGGAAACTTTTCCGATTAACTTCGCTCATCAAAAAATTTTCAATTTATTATTCTGTATAAGAAAATTTAGGTAACTTAAGATAAATTTTAAAATATTTTATATAGCATATCTATATATTAATCTTCATTTATAATAATAAAATTTAGTAGTTATTATATAGTAAACTAAAAATAAAATATAATTATTACTGGAAACGTTAAAAGAGATTTAATTAATTAAAAAAAGAAAAAAACATATAGTAATCAATCAAAAACTTAGATAAAAATTCCTTTCAAAGAGACATACAGAAATTTGACTGATCACTGAATGGAAAAAATATTTGATAGATTTACTTTATCTAGAGAAGAAAAATTGAAGAAAAAACATGATGGATGTATAGAATATGTTTTACGATTTGTAATTCTACCTTTATTCTTTAACATATTTATTAATTAATATATACTGTACATATATATATGTAGTTTATAGGAAAGAAGTCTATCTGTTTGTTTATTTAATAATTTATATTCTATACGTTCTATTCGTATCAAAATTTACAAGAATCCGCTTTCGTTTGAGAGAAGTAATGTCCTATTTCGATCCAAAATTTAGTTTATTTATCAATAATATGTCTTTATTTAATATGGCATCAATTTGATTTCGCTACTATAAACAGGCATATTAAGTGAATGATATAGGAACTTCCATCTTTTGATGAAGTTTTCTGTGTATCTTGAGAAGTTTCTGTTAACATCAACAACATAAAATCAAATTTTAAAATATCAAAATTCGTTGGAAAATCTTACTAAATAATTAAAAAATACTAGATGCACAAATATAAAAAAATAAAAAATATATGATAATCTACGTATAAAGTAAAACCATAAAAAATATTTCTCCGAATGTTCATGCATAAAAAATTCAAGATTCTTGAGTTGCTTGACAATATTAGCTTATGTAAAGGACAGATGCTTATGCTTATGTATTGAGAAGAAAAGGATCAAGAAGAATTTTAAATAAGTTGAACAAATTACATGGTTCTCTGTTAAATCCTCGGCAGATGAAGAGTTTATTATTCTTGTTCTGAATATTGCAATATTGAATGATCATATATAATTCGAAATTAAATGAATTTATAAACATCTGTTGGTTTATAGTTAAAAATTAACAAAAAGCATTCTGCTTGTACAATATTAATGATTCAAATACTTTATTTCAAAAATGATATTATTATTAGGAAGAAAGAATTTAAACATGATTAATTAATTAAATAAATCAGAATAGAAAAACAAAACATCAACAGAGGAGAAAAAGTCGTTCGGTTTTTACGAAATAAATTATTCAGAGCTGTTACTATGATAACCATTCAAAAAATAAAATCTTATTCGTTACGGAAATCGCAGTGATATTTTAAAAAAAGATATTTCGTAACGTTTATTTCTTATTTGAAAATTACACGTTCTGCAACAAATTCCTTAATGACCTATTTCCAACTATTACCTACTGCTCTGTAGATAGTTATGCAATTGTCCTCGCAACAAACGACTCTTAATGATGTAAAATGTTATTTCCTTTTTCTAATATTAAATTCAGTTTAAATAAATTAACCATCTAAACTTCTTTTTTCAAGATTTAAATAGATATTAATCTGGTATTTAAAAATCTTAAATATAAAGAAACAATTTTTTTTTTTTTTTGTTTAATTTCGGTAATTTTTAAAAATCATTATTTTCGAAACTTTCAAATAATTTTATCAAAAAATGTGTCTAAAAATATTATAATTATATGAATTATAATAATTAAAATAAAATAATAGAGAAATTTTTATATAAATTTTAATGGCTAAATTAAATTTGGCATAATTTATACTAAAAAATATGTTATTTATTCTAACACTTGCTATATTTTATTGATTCATCCAGTTTCTTCGGGCATTTTAACTTATTTTATAATAAAAAATTGATTTAAATATGATATGATAATTCTAATTTATTTAAAAATAAATACGTAAATACAATCGTTAGGATATAAAGTATTTTACAGAGTTAAAAAAATAGTTTTAAGTCAAAAATTTCAATCTAAATCTTCTATATATTTTTCAAACAAGTAGTTCTGGAGAGAATGAAATCTCTTATTTTCCAAAGATCTACTTTGGAATTATTGAAGATATAGGATCAATCGTATCCAATTGAGTAACCTATATATTGGATATCATAAAAATCAGTCAAATAATTCCATAATTATTTTAGAAAAATCTCAGAAGTTCGAATCATATTTAAATAGTTGAATCTGTATAAATAAATTAATTTTATTTAAAATTCTACTTCAAAGCCCTAATCAATAAACTGAATTTCATGAAAATTAATCAAATATTGTCGTTCAAAAATTATTAAGGAGAAATATTTGAAGTTTGAACGTCGCCATTTTTAAATTGTTGAAGTTAGAGGGCTAAATGGAGGCTTCGAAGTTATTTTTAATGAGAGAATTTCACGAAATTCTATTAATTAGTTTTTAAAAGTTACTAGTAGGGAGACTTAGACAAACCGACAGAGAGTATACAGTATGATCTTATAAGCTTCACTTTATTTTGGAAAGTACGCTAAAAAAAAGGAAGTAATTTCCTAAACTAATACGTATAATAAGAATAGAATAGAAAACTTTTACCATCATTGATCTTCAATATAATTAAACTTAAGACTGTTTGAGAAAATCCTATCTATTAAGTAAAAACATATCATGCAAAAAATAAAGTTGGTGAAAATTTATCCAATATTTGGTATGAAAAAATAACATGGGTGAGGGACACCAAAAAGATTTTAATAAATTTTATCTCATCGTGTAATTATGTGAATTGTAATATTTTAAAATTTCTTCGAGGTGATGAACATGATATTCAATAGAAGAAAGCTGTTAGTTGGATAAAATTGAATTTTCTTTCTTTTCCCACATTGTTTATCTTCCATTTCGCAATTTTAAAATTTTATTATTATTAAATTAAAAAATAATTTATTCATTAAAACTTAATTTTGCTTTATTTTCAATTATAAAAATTGTTTTTCTCATAAAAATGACAATAAAAATTTCTCCAAGTAAATTGCGCTACACTGGATTTGTTTTTGTTTCTAAGAAAATCTTATTAAAATTTATATTGTCATAAAAAAATAAAGTTTTCTTGGCGTTAATTAAATTTATTCTGAATTAAAAAAAATAATAATAACAAAAAACAATTGAAATTCATTCCGTGATTTTAGAATATATAATAAATAACCATAATCAAAAAACAAATTGTCTATTTTTGCATATGGTTATTTGTTATACTGTATACTCCAATATTATAAAATCTTATCAAATTTTTTAACTGTGTTTTTCAGTTTTGAACTTTAAACAAATTATGTGCTTTATTTATATTTAAAAATTCCGTTGGTGGTGTAAATAATGAAATGAAAACTAGTTTGTTTCTGTTTTTATGTCTAGGAATTGGTCTGTCCGTCGCCAGTCTAAGACGAACAAATTTTGTGTTAAAATGCTATCCGGAAGAAAGATTATATTAGAATCCCCTAAACTGATTTGTCTTATCAATCTCAAAAAAGGATTTTCTGTCCGATTTCGTTTGTACAAATAAAGCTGATTCTACCCACGCAAACCAAGCAAAGATTACAGAAACAACACTGTATCAAATAAAAAAAAATTTTTTTATCTGTAAATTAATTAATATATACTGAAAAAAAACAAAAACAAAACAGTGTACGACCCAGTTTACACTATTTATCAGACAGTGTTGTTCTGATGTAAAACAATTATTTTTTTTCTGTATATTAAAACTGTAAATGTATAACTTGCATACTGTTTTATAATTAGATTATTGCTTTTTAACGATTTTATAATCATTAACCTGTATTAGTAAACAAATTTTACTAACGTGAGGAAAATTTATTCAGTTAACAGATGCTTCAATCGACCAGCATAACGAATGGTTTATACATCAGAATTAAGTAAAATTATTACAATAAATAAAAACGTAAGAACGAATTAAACATTGTATAACAAAATTAATATAATATTTGAAAAATCATCAATTAAATAATGAAATGACGAACTTTATATACTTTGCCATTGATTGATATAATTAAAAATTAATTATTTATTTTTAATATATGTATTAGATAAATTTAGTTTAAGTACATTAATTAATTCTTAAAAAAATTGTTTAAGAAATCGTTTTATATTAATTGTCAAAAATTTCAGTATTGATAATGTTGATGACATTAATAATTTATGCATGCTTATAATCAGATTTAAAAAATGATGCAAGGAAAACTTCAATTACAAAAATCCAGTTTTTTACACGTACTGTATAATATAAATTTTTCATTTTAACTCTGCTTCAAGGTTAGCCCAGAAAAAAAAACGAAAAGAAGAAAATGAGTCTAAGATGAAATACGTGTTGTTCTATGAGATAAAGCATGTGATCAATTTCTCATTGGGATCTTAGATAGGAAAATATTGTGCTTCTTCCAGGATGAAATACATAGATCCATTTTATATTGATCTAGTCTCATGAGAGATTTTGCTGTTGAATTTTCTGGAATGAGATTTTTCAACCAAGATATCATGTATTAATGACTTTAAGGAAATTACAAAATTACATTAGTTTAAGTGTTGATATGATAATATATAACATTTAGTTTAATTATATTTAATACAGGAAAAACGTCTTTATTTTGAACAAATATTGAAATTTTTAATTTCTTAAAATTTAATTAACTTAAAGATGGTTTTATTATCAAACTTAACGATTTTTTTATTAATAGACTAATATCAATAAATTCATTAAAGTTTTAATTAAAATATTTCCAAAAAAATAAAGAAGGTTGCAGATTCGATTTTCCAAACAAGAATCGTGACGTTGTTATACTTTATCCCAATGTAAACAGTGGCTTATTGAACTTATGCTTCTAGAAAATGTTATTTTATCTTTCTGATAGTGCTGGAACAATTAAGTATATAGGATCATTTGGTTTCAATCTTTGTTATCTATTATTTTTGTGTAAGAAGTAAGAACTTTCCCAATATAAAGAAGTATTATTATGTATCATCCTAAAACATACAATCATAAATCGGAAAGCTTAATAAATTTATAATTATTTGAAGTATATAAATTATATAGTCTTTTTTCATTTAAATTTAATAAAATTTAAAAAATGACAAGGAAAAATCTAAAATTTTTGATCGAAATGGAAATTAAAGGATCATAGCAAAATCATGCATTCAAACTTTTGAAAAGATTAAATTAAGTTAAAAAATTTATTTTAGATGAAAACAAAATTTAATCATCTTTCTCATTTTGTTGTAATGTTTTATGTAGTCTGTTGAACATAGTAATATTTTTCGAATGTCAGTCAGCACACATTTTTTCGCACTTGAAAGCTTGAAAGTTTATTTTTTAACAATACAATGTCAAACGTTCGACCTATAAATATTCGTAAGTTGGAAAGCATCTGATCATTTTATAAAATTGACAATAACAATGTAGGAAGAGTTAAAAAAATTTTTAATCAATTCATGGCAAAAATATTAAGACAGAAATTTTTCTCCTTTTTAAAATTAAATAACAAAAACTATAGGGAATCTATTTTAATCAACTGAAAAGTTTAGATTAGACAATTAATTAATTGTAATGGATCGAAATTCCAATTTGCAGGCTGCCAAATTCAATTATTAAAGGAACATTTTAAAATCTACTAATTGCTTAGAATTTTAAATGAATAGATTTCGGATAGATAAATCTAAGAAAATTTGAACGATTTTCTTATCCAGAATTGCAATTAATCAGTATTAAAATGAAATAGAAAAATAAGAAGTTTTAATATAAATTTCAAGATTTTACATATAGAAGAAGTCTATTTTCATACAAAATTTTAAAGTTAATTTAATTTTGTTATACATTTAATTTTATAATAATTCAAATAAATAATAAAGTAGAAGGGATGTAGATACGCTGAATTTTTAGATACTTAGGCATTAGATCCATGGATTTGTGGGATTAGTAATGCAATATTAAACATTGTTTTACGTTTATTGTAGTATAATATATTGTATTATTTTATAATTTGCATTATATTAACTTTTGCATATGTATAATACAGTATGTGTAAATATACTGTACTATGTAGTATATGTTAAAATTATATGATTTTTGTATATGAAGGAAAATTACAGTAGGCCTTATAATTTTCTGAAAATTATCAACAGATTATTTCTCAAGTATATTTATGGAACCATTATAATAATTGATAAAAATAAAAATATCATTAGTAAACAGAGTATAATTCCCAAATCTTCTTTTCAAAGAGGATTAGTAGTATGATTACAAACTTGTTTCATTAAATCATTAACGGATATATACATAATAAGAGAATTCTCTTTAGACAAATCTTTAAAACTTTTACAAGAAATTATTATCCAAAGTGAATTTTTATTATTTATGGAAAGAAAGAAGATATTTAATAAATGTAATAAATATATCTTTTATTCTAATTTCACAAAAAATAAAATCTATTGTTATGAAATATATTTGAAATTAATAAAGTTAAAAAAAATATTTTTAGGCCTTATATATTTTAGAAAGAATTTTGTGGGTTCACATAATATAAAGTCTAATAATCTGTCTTTGCTTTGATCAATGTATTAGGTAAAACTTATATTTGATGTAGCTAAAAATATCACATTGCAAATACTGTACGTCATTTACATGAAGTATAATAGTATATGACGTTGATGAACTTGTGGTTTAGGTGTAATACTATATCTCTGATTTAGTAATAACGTAATCAATACATATTATGCCCTCTATAGCACATAGATTATTATTACCACTGTATTATCATTTTTTGTATCGTGAAACGTAATAATGATGTCATTATTACGTTTCACAAATTTCTTTTATAAATACAGTTTTTCCAGAATATAATTTTGGTGATGATGATAAAAATGGGGAAAAAATTGGTGCTATTTATTTTTTAAGATGTTTCTCCGTTTATTTTTGTCTGTAAATTTGGTAATTTTAATAATGGGCAGTTTATATGACAAAAAAAATTGTCAGATACAACATTTACAAGTATGTTTGATATAATATGCTAGCTAATGTGATGCCTGATTTATAATAATGAATTGTTTTATCTATTACTCAATTATTGATGCTGTTATTGTTTGAATATCGTTATGCTTAAATTGCCAATAGAATTATAAAACACAGCAGACTTTCGGAATAACGACACCCTCGGGGATTGAAGGTGCTATTACAGTATTTCGATTTTTCCCTTTGTCTAGACAGCTTTTATCTTTAATACACTTAATACAAAAATAAAAGATATAAATAAAACATAACAGAAATAAAAAATACCATTTTATTCACTGCTTAAATACTTAAATACAATGTCCTGTATGTTAAAGTAGTACAAAGAATCTGTGAATAGCATGCTATCGGCACTTCAAAATGGTAGATATAAAGAAATTCTCAAGCATGCTGTCGTTTTGTGCCATTGAACAACAGCTGCTCTGTATTTAAACAACCGATCTGAATGCGCCACTATCTCGAATATTCCATTATTTTGGTTGTCGTTATTTCGACAGTTACGGAATGTTTACTTTAATCTTTCAAATTCCAAATATTAAACAGGAACATTTTTTTTTATTACTACCTGCAGTTTAATTTTATTTTGTCATCTTTTCTCTCTTTCTCTCTCTCTCTCTCTCGTTTTCTTTCAAAATTTCTTACAATACGGAATACTTCATACAAAAGTTGAAAGAATTTAAAAGATTCAGAGTATTTTAATTTATTCTCATCTAGATGCCTTAAAAAACATTCTAAAAATTAATTATAATGGATTTCAGTTTGATTTATCATTTGTCTTAGTAAAATTAAAATCTGACATTAATTTATTATTAAAAATCTCGTAAAAAGTTTGTTTTAAATATCTAAAACTGTTTTCAGCTTGTGGAATTTTACTTTGGCTCAAATTCAGTTCACATTAATTTTTTCTTAAATGATATTATGAATTCCGTGAGTAAATATTAAGAAAAACAACAAAATGAACTAGAATATTCATAATGATCATCCAAAAAAGATGTTAATTAAGAAATATGAATTTTAGATTTTTTTTCTTTATTGCAAACAAAAATAATTAAGAAACCATCATAATTCGATTATTTTATTATTATGTTACATATTAAGAAAGTCTCTATCAAAATTCTTATCATTTGATTAATTCATTTTCGGAATTCTTGATATTGAATTTTTCAAAGGAAGAGATTGAATTCGTGACTCAGTTGAAGCAATATTGTTTTTTATTTTAAAATCTGTTTTATGATTGAATATATTATCTATATAATTTATCACACGATTGTGTATATATCTCAGGTCATGCATTGATGACTAAAATACAAGTAAATTGAATTTTGGAAAGAAGAGAAAATGAAATATCAAATCTATTGATTTTGATATTGTGATAAGAGTCTGAAATAAATGAAATTTTTTAAATAATTTTAATGTAATTTATTATTTCTAGTTTTTATAAAAAATAAAATTTAATTATTCATTTCTCTTATTCTTAAATCTCTATCATACAATGAGATTTATTATTTTTTTATGCTCAACACAAATGTTAGCAGTAACAAAACAGATTTATAACGATTTTCTGTATTTCTACTATGTAATAGGTCTACATTAAATATTAATAAATTTCAAATGAATTATAAATTATTTTTCACTCTATTGACATTTTTATGTACTTCGTAAATTTATTTTTGCATTATCTCTCAAGTAATCTTTGTTTATCATTGGATTTTCTTGTGAGAAAATCCAATGATAAACAAAGATTAATAATTATTAATAATGATATTTATTTTTTATCAAATAAATATCATTATTAATATCTAATAAAATTATTTTTTAATATGGATGCTTTTCTTTAATGGAAAAAAGCAGAAGATAAGTGAGAATAGATATACGTTACCAATAATGTGTTTACCAATTTTATAAGTTTTTTCCTAGGTTAATTTATTAAATATTAAATTTATTAGAGCTTTAGGATTGATTTAGCTATATCTAGTTTTTTTTATTAGCTGCACCTTATATCTCATTGACAATTGAATTATTAAATTTTATTCTGATGAATTATATATTTTTATATATGCTTATCATATAATATATATTTTTTGAAATTTTCTTATTTTTAAATAGAAAAAAGTTTATCTTGCCAGTAGGATAAATCTTCAAAAAAATTTTTTCTGTTTATAAATATTTTAAGTTAAGATGTAAGCATACAAGAATATTGTCTTCAATAATTTCAATAATTAGTTTCGTATTTACTAAGTTAGCTATTTATATTATAATTAGATGCCTTTTTTAATACTAGTTCCTCCATTGACAAGAGTGGAAAATTATTAAATTCATTATTATGATATTCTTTAATATTTCATTTTGAAGGAGTTTTAAAGAGTTTTCAAGAGTTCTCAATAAACATTTTGCAATTTGTTGATTATAATGATCAAGTAAATTTGGTCTTTAAATAGAATAATTTGATTTTCTTAAATGTATAAATAAGAAAAATTATAAAATTAAATAAAGAATACCTTTGAATCTTTTTCATTTCTTTACAGATAAACATTTTCATTTATTATTGTTTCATCAAGTATTTAATTTTTAAAGAATATTAAAATTTTAATTCAACTATAGAAAAATTATCTAATTACTTAATTACAATAAATGATATTTGCTAGTGATTAAAGATAAAAAGAGCAGAAAACAATTTTATCTTGATTTGACTAATAAATAAATGATAATGATAAATATTTTAATGGAATCAACACATGATAAATAGCCAGAGAGTAGACTGGTCTTCCAATTATTAATTTATATTTATACGATATTAATTATTTGAATATTTCGTTCATTTAAGATATTATTAACGATGATAAGCATAATTGCTACTTATATGCTGAATAAATTAATGAATAATTTGTTATTAAAAGATAAAAAAAAATCCTTTTAGTAAAGGATGAAAATAAAACAAATAAAAAATTTGAGATCAAAATATTTGAAATGAATAGATTTTCATAAAGAATTTAAGTGCTGTATAAAATGAAAGTTTTTATTTTATTTTATTAGCAATAATTAAAATTTAATTAAAATTCCTTTTCTTAAAATTATAAAATTAAATTATAATTAGTTTTATAGCGAAAACAATTTTATGACGATGATTACTAATATAATAAAAATCTTTCATCTCAAGGATATGGGTCAAATTCCAGATCGTAATCATCTGATTTTTTTAGGTGTCCTGGTCCGGTTCGTTGGTTTGCATTTTCCACTTTCTGGATGATCACATCATGATGGATGAGTAAGGTATAAGTTATATATATGGATAAATCTATTTCTATTTACGCTAATTTAACAGTGTTTAATTAGCGAAACAATATCGAACAAAGGAAGAATATAATGGAATTTCATTAAAATTTTCCAAAATAACATTTAATAATTTTCTTGTAGATTGAATTGAATTCATTGGCGTAAGAGGCGATTAAAGAGTTTCTTTCTTTTTCCTTTATTGCCCTACACATTTCCTTATCGTAGGAACCTTTTAACCTTTTTGTGTTATTTCTTCTTCTTATTTCATTCTTTATTCTTCGTTCTTTTTTAATAATTGAAAGGATAACCAACTATCTCTTTAAGTATTTAAGAGACAGTCGACCAAACTTATAAATACAACTAAACTATGCTTTCGGTTGTTATCTGTTCTGAAAAAATGGAAGTTATACAATAATGATATATTTAAAAGAGAAAATGCAGAATTTCTTATCTGAGAATATTTATTGGGTATATAGAATATTCTTATGATGCTATATTTATAGAAGAAATTTTTAATATAACTATACTATTCGGCACATTTGGCAAAAAAAAATAAGAAATTAATAGCACTAATTATAAAGCAGTCTTAAAATTTTCTATTCGTCATTGATTATATATCTGCAATTTTACAATTTTTTTGCTTTTATAAAAAAAATAATTAAATCTGATAATTTTAAGAATATTATAATTTTTTAAATTATTTGATATTTGAAGCTATAATATTATGAAAAACTTAATAGCTCTTGGAGGAATAAATAATTGATAAGCTTCCAAGATTATTTCTATTATTAAACTAAATTCAGATAGATTAGTGGTCAATGCAACTGTCGCATTGCATATTCATTGCATTAATGCATGAGTAGGCTATTTGGAGTTCACAACAGGTTGCTCATATGCATGATAGAAATATTAAGATTGAATCGTAGATATTAATGCTCCAGTCCATAACTATCTTTAAAAAATCTGAGCCGTGGGACCCAAAATCGATTCCAGATTCTTCATGTGACAAACAAGTATTTTACTAAGACCTGTTTCTACGGGTATAAACAACTCTAAGGCTAATCTATCAAATAGTTGTCGTACCTATAGCAACGTCTATTTAGTATTCGTTTCGAAAACAACTACTTGACATATCAGTGTTATTTATACAATATAGTAGATAATTACTTTGATATCATAAAATTTTATTGGCGCATAAAACTCAAATAATCTCTAATGCAATTATGCCAATCGCAGAATTTTTACAAGATAAATTTTCATATTTGTAAAGTACTTGACGAAATTAGTGCTACTAACTTTAAAACATCTTAACAGAATTGTAACTGATTTTAATATAGCAAAAAAAAAAAAAAAAATTAAAAATATAGAAATATCCAATTTATGCAAATCTGATTTACATAAATTCAACTTTATGTAAATAATTTTAACATACAAAATACAGTATATTAAAAATCATCTTTATAATTTAATATATATATATATATAATGCACAGTATATATATATATATAAAGCACAGTATTGCAATTTATAGAATATTTATAACATCAATAATTATTACATTACTATAACCATAATTAGTGTTATTATCGATAGCAACGTTTAATATACAGTATAAGTAGTAGCTACCGTAATATTATGCAAATTGTAAATATGTATCATATTACGATAGTCATTACGTATTTTCTGCCTCGTAAATAAACTACATAAACAACATATAATAGTTTAATTTTACCATAATAGTTACGTAACTGTTTACGTAACTATTATGTCGTTACGTCGTTAAGTGTTGTGTAAGTCGAATTTATATTCGACTTACATAACACTTTAGGAATGAAAGTCTTAAATAAGTCAGAGAGTTCCTGAAAGGAGAAAATGTAAGCGTCAAGAAACACGATCAAAAGTTTAAGGAGAAATATTATTAGAGATGTGTATTTATTTATGTTGATTGTTGAGTTAACAAGGAGGAGGTTGTAATGCGAAGAGATACAGAAGCAAAATAAAAGTGCCCATTTTGATCTGCTATAAGAATAATATATTAAATTTACACAAAACTTGTAAATACACAAAATCTATAAACATTCAAGTATTTTGTGAATATAAGAATACTTATAGTTATTGAAATAAAGTATTGCTTCGAAGAAACGAAAAATTGGTAACGAATCTAGGATTTTCATAAACGAATGAATATTATTTTATCGAAATAAAATTAAATCTGTTCATCTTTTGTTTTAAATATAAAAATTTATTTTATGAAAATAATATCAGAGATTATTATTTTGATTCTTTACTTAATAAATATACGAAAATAAAAGAAAATAAAAAATTTGAGTCTGTTCAGTTATCAAGAAATAAAACGTTCGTAATGAATCAATAATGCATGCTATTTAATATAGAGTAAGTCGAGAAATATAGCAATATATTTTTTCGAAAGCGTTTGCTTTAACCTGTTTGAAATTAGAAATAAGATTAATTTTTTAGAATAAACTACAGTTGATTAAAGTAATGGAAAAATAGAAAGACTTTCAAAAGTTTAAATATTTCCAAAAGATTAATATTTAATAAAGATATGCTAAATGCTACAAAGTGTCAGTATAATATGGCAGTATAATAGCTAAGGAATAATTATGCTATAATATTCAAAACACTTTTAAAAAACATAATATATAAAAATTAGAAAACAACTAGTACATAACATTGATTTTATTTGCTTTTTAAATATTACAAAATTCAAAACAGTAGGCTACTACATGTATATGCTACGACATTTGTTTTAATAGAGACAACAGGACAGTAAGATCCAATATTGATCATATTGTCTTAGCCTATTTTTTGAAGAAAATGATGGGCCTTAAGATCGGGCCTATGTCTGCCCCCGCTAATAATTTTTGAACTAATAAGCATGTTCTCATAAAATTCAGTAGTGATGTTCTACCATTAAGAGACACCTCAACGACGTATTCTTTAATCCAACAATAACGTTTAATCCTGCAGGATAGAAATTCATTTTTATCAAAATTTTAGTTTGTTATTGGCAATAGATGGCACTAAGTGGTAGCAGTGTGGAGTAATACATGTTTTACCTGATTTGAATGATATCATGTCGGGGCTGTGTCGTTATCATGAAGTAAAAATGAATGACGCGACCAAATCAGACAGTTTGTGATGTCAGGACGATGCCACATCCGAGAGTATGATGCCATTGTGACATATTTGCTAATTACATTAAAACGGGATATATAAAACCGATATATATCAAATGCTAAATAAATGAAAATACTAAATAAATGAAATGTAAATAAATGACCTTTGGAAAGTAGGCAACTTTAATTTTTTCTGGAACTACTTGCTAATAGTAATAGTCTTGGTGCCGAAATCATCCCCATAATATACGTGAATTTCATTCAAATCAGGCAATATTTACCAAAGCTTTGATATGAAAAATATATGCTAAACTTTTTCTTTGTTACATCAACAATGCTGACTACTTTCAAGAGATTCGGTTATTCAATGGATCCCAATAACATATATGAATTTTATCCAATGGATAAAATTCACATATTCACGATAATATTTACACTTGTTA
>WUQG02018986.1:0-11510 GCA_011317285.2 Androctonus mauritanicus | reverse complement strand
GAATATGAAGTCGATAATGTGAATTTATAACATAAATTCACATTATTGTACAGTATACATATAGCCTACTCAACTTATGACCAAATCGTGTTATGACCTGTCTGTCGGAACCGATCGTGGTCGTAAGTCGAGAACTAGCTGTACACTCAATTTGCAAGCAGGCCAAAATTTCCAAGAAAAAATTTATTGTTTTTGAAAATTGTAATTTTACTGAATCAATCCATCCTTCTGGTAATTTATAGTTAATTGTTAGAAAGCTAGTTCCCTATTGTCAGAAGGTTAGATTTCATATATACACAATTTTCACAAATGATAGCAAAACTTATGATTTTGAATGACCAGTAACTGAATATGAGTGAAGAGAAATGGTCTTTACTTAATTATTTTATCTCTATCATCTTAAACTAAAGGTACAGATACTAATTCACACACAGTTTTCAAAGATGGCTTATCTAACATCTTTGAAAATTGTGAGTGAATGAATGCTTTAAGATGATTTAAGATTCAAAGAAAATTCTAAATATTTATAAAACAACTTTGCAGATAAACTGAATCCATTTAGGGGATACTTCAAGTGAATAAAACAGACAGTAACATAAATCTCAAACATATCATTAATTGAGTTTATCATAAAGTCAACAAGATCTTATAAAAGATGAATCAAGATATCATTAATTGATGTTGTCATCAATAAAGAAATAGTGCATAGTTGGTAATTACTTTCTTTATTATGATGATATAATTTTGAATCTCAATGTATTCTTTTCTATTTGTTTTTTCAATAGAAATTACTTAACAAGATATATACTTAAATGTGTTTTAAAGTCAGTTTACTAATAAAATTTATAGATTTTAATAAAAAAATTTGAATTTCAGAATAGTCAGATCTTCAATGAATTAAACTAATTGCATTTATTCAATTTAAATGTTTAAATTGATAAAGTTATTAATTTAATTATGAAATATTAATAAATTAAAATAAACACACATTATTAATTCTATATACAAAATATATCATCTATAAATTAATTATTAAAAAAATTGCTTAAAATTGTAGAAGTTAAACACATTATTTGACCCTACTTCAGGTCTTAACATTTTAAATTTAATGATGGTCTTGAAGAAGAGTTGCTAAATAGTAAGTCAAATAAAGTGTTTTAATTTCTGATATATCAGGCAATTTTTTTAAATAATTAGTTCACAGTTAAACAAAAGCAAAAAGAATGCAAAGGAACAAATACATATATTTTTTACAATGTGTATGCTATACATAATGCAATATAAAATAAATAACAATTTATAATAAACACTCAATTTCTGAAATATTAAATAATTTTTAAACATACAAAATCTCTATCAAATGTCAAATAAATTTAATTTGAAAATTTCTGCTGTTCAACCAAAAATTCTGATAAACTTCCTTAGACTTCAGAAAAATTACTGGATGGAATCTAAATATTCAAAATAATAAAAGTTTCAAAATGTTTCTTAAAATATTCAAAAGCAATTTACAATACACATCTACCAAATACTAAAATAAGTTTGTCATTGAAATATACTAATTGGATATCAAAATTTATATTATTTCACAGTGAAGTAACATTAGTTAGTTAAATATAAAGCTCTTAGCATCACCATACTTGATTCTAATTTTAGCATCTTAATGTTAGATTAATCAATTTAAAATAAAAATCCAATATTAAATAGAAGTAAAATAACAAACAAAGCAAAATGTGATCATGATTATAGTAGCAAGAATGCTGTAAACAGATTTTATTAATATTTCATTTTATATTGTTTATAGTATGTTTCTAAAAAATATATCAAAAATAAAATATTTAGATCTCAAACACATGAACAAATATTATAATTAATACTGTCTATAAATTTCTTACTTTAAGCCTATAACTTATAAATATATATTTGATTTCAAGATTTTTTATTTTAATATAAAGAGTCATATTTGAAATTAAATTTAATGTCCCATAAAACAAACAAACAAATATTATATGATTAGTTTGTAATTCATTCAATAATTTTTTTTTAATTAAATAAAATTTTTTTTTAAATTAAATGAATTTATAAATCCTAAATGAACCATATTTAATTTCTTTTTTTTTATTATGTCTTTGATTTTTCAATTAACTAAAATTTTATTGATATTAGATGAAAAAAATAAATAAAACTTAATATATATTCAGAGTAATTTAATATTTATTACTTCACACTTTTTCCAAAGCAGGCAAATTTTAATCAAAACCGAAAATTACCCACTTATAAATCAGTCAAATACAGAAACAGATTTATATATAAGATATAGGAAAAACAATAACTCGTATTATGATTTCAAGCTTTTTATATATTTATATAAAATGTTCACGCAATTCTTATTTTTCCCTTTGTAGATTTTAAAAAATTAATTTTATATAATTAGGCTTAACGATCCTCAGCATATGTCTGTAATTTATCGCAATTAATTTCGAAATGTTATCAGTCAATAGCGAAATCGTTAAACTGATCTTTATATTTCATAAAAATAATCATTCTGAGCATGATACTCACTGCGATTCCTCTAGCCATGGCTTTATAATTTTTTGATCACGACATCTTTCTTGTCCATGCTTCTCCGTTCTCTAAAGGAGGGCTATACTTTCTTTGATGTGCGCATGTGCCAAAATTTTTTTAGAATTTTAATTGGTCCTAGTAAGTCATGTGGTACAGATTATCTAAATTACTTGCCAAAATATAGGAATAGATAAACTATAAATTATAAACCGAAAACTTAAATAGGCAATTTCAAAATTGAAAGTAATAATCTGTCTATGTAGTTTTTTCCCTCTGTGGTTTTACACCGTTTTCCATTCGTTTAGTACTATATATCGATGATACTAAGTAACAGGGCATTTCCATAGCCATCATGAGCCACCTACACACCATCTTCCTTCTGACAGCCGTCAGAAGATGGATGGGGTCAACGAGCCAGGCTCGGACTCTCCCTGAAAAAACTGGATGGATGGGGTCAACGAGCCAGGCTCGGTCTCTCCCTGAAAAAACTGGAGGACTCTCCCTGAAAAAACCGAGAAATTGAATCTAGATCTTTTAAGGTGGAAGTACATCATGCTTCCACCTTCTATGAAGTTACTAGTCATATATATGCAACATTTACAATTCGCAATTTTCAGAATTAATTCTTAATCACCATTCCTTACAATTTTTTTCAGGGGATCCTAGTGAAGAGCATCGATAGCCATATTTCAGCTTTTACCAACTACATGACTAATATAACCAACTCGTGAATGGGCCGGATTGGCCGCATAGAAACGCTTCGGCTTTTGCTCTGGAGGATCCGAGTTCGTGTCTCCGGTCCTCCAGAGCCCCTTGAAAATGTTTATTATGAGGTTCGGGCCCGGCCCGTGAATTGAACCTGCATTCCATATCCGAAAGTTTTATAGGCTGGGTTCAAGTCAAGCTCGTTAAATCTCATCCTTCATCTGACGATTGATCCTTACTATCGATGTGAACAGTTTGTGATGAGCATTAGAATGCTTCTTAATAATCTCTGGTTGAAAAGCGACATAAAGCAAAAAGTGGAGCTATTTAATTAATTAAGATTAGATTAGTTTGAATTAGACTGCCGAATCACGTAAGGAATGTATTTGATATAGTCTATAACCTATCACGGGCTCGAGAAGTTTAAAGGATTGGTTTAATTGCCGGAGTGAACCTTCCTTAAAAACTGGAGTAGTTATGTATGTATAGTATATATATATATAGACAGGGCTAGCGGGAGATTCTGCGGGGTCGCGGGAAAAAATTATTAAATGGGCCCCAATATATTTGCAAAAAAGAACTTTTTACCAAAAAATCATATAATTTTTTAAAATATAATTTGCACACATTGAATACATATAGTTATATATGTACTCAACGTGTGCAAATTATATTTTTAATAATTAAAAATATAATTTGCACACATATATATATTTTTTGTTCCTTGATTTTTTATCGAGGAACAAAAAATTATATCATTTTTAATTATTGTCTATTTTCTACAACATTTTACATTGTCAATTGTTCTATTATAACGTCAAAATTAATTTACTTTGTTAATTCTTATTCTATAAATAATATGGCGAGTCCTTCTAATCTTTCTTGACTCATACTCGATCTGAAATAATTTTTTAATAATTTTAATTTCGAGAAATTACGTTTCGTAAAGCAACAGATACAGGAGTCGTTAGCGTTATTCTTAATGTTATATATATATATATATATATATATACATATACACAACGCTTATACATTAGGATATACATCTATATTTATGCAAGATAAAACTAGATGATCTTCACATATTTTTTAAAACAGTCAAAACGTGATTGCCATCTTGCAATTTAAAATCATAAAATTACTGTAATTCTTGAATATTTAACATATAATCAGAAATAGAAACCATAAAAAGTATGCAAACATATAACATTAATGTAATCCAAATGATAATTATGTTTTGATGCGAACAGAAACTTGTTGAGACTTATTTTTATCAGGTATTTGCGACAGTGCTACACGATACTTACGCTTAGTGTTATATTAGTTTGAAATTACTTGTCTTTTTATTTACATTTTTTCGAAACTTTATAAACGCTCCTCATATTTGCAGGTACCGATATAGGTAATGATAAAAGGACAAGCAATTAACATAAATTTAATTAAAATATTTCCAATATCAATATATCTCTAAAACATCAAAAATTCTATTATCAAATTTTCTTAGAAATTTGAAAATGCGAGGCCCTCTCTAAGAATGGTGCCTCGGTCTGAAGCCCGAAAAACGGATGTTTGATCCAGCTCTTTAAATAAGAATATATATAGTCTATCTATAAAACCTGGAATTTAGCCCGGTCTCTAAGATGATAAGCAACTACTTTACTATGCGGCCCTCTGGCAAACATTTATTAAAGCGGCAGAACATTACAATGCCCATCACTGATCATTCGTCAGAAGAAAGAATTTGGTTCAATGATCAGGCTAGTATCATCTGGAAAAATCTCAAAATTGATTTATAGGACTCTGAATTGAACACAATAGGGTGAAAGTATTGCAAACTTCCGTGTAATTATCTGGCCGATTCAGGGCCGGCCTTCTCCATAAAAAGGCTGGATATAATAATTTTTGGACCCGAAAAAATTTTTAAACAATGAAAAGTTTAATAACTTTCCACGAAAAATAATAATAAAGAAAATAAAAAATAAACAAATAGTATTCGAAAAGATTCGGTTTCTGTTCGGTTTCGTCTAATAGTTTTTGAAGAACAGTGAATATCTTGATGAATACACATAGGGACGTCAATATTAAAAAAAAAAAAAAAAAAACATTTTATCACAATTTTGTTACAATTTTAATAATAACAACCAATACACTATAATAAAAAATATACAGATATATTAATATTATAAATACATACATCCACTGTAATTTTAAATACATAATAAATATGTTATTCAATAATCAACGTTTATTTTAATGATTTAGATATAGTATGTGACTTTTTTATTGTCATATGATTAATAATACTAGAGAAATTACAATTTTTAATAATGTCTTTTTCCATACTTAATATAGTACTTACTATATCAATTGTAGAGAAAGACATTATTAATCATTCTATAGATTTTGTTGAATGAAGATAATTTTTAATTTTATTCTAAAATAACGTTATGCGCTTGCTATAGTTAAGATAATGTAAAGAAAATTCTTAGCACAATCATAAATTCTTTTCCATTCTTTTTCTAGGTTCTTGAATAATTCCACCTGATTTGAATATGTTCTTATTCTTATTTGTTGGCCAAGTACTTCCCATAAGTGCTAATTAGGTATACATCTAGGGACTGAGAGAGATACTTTAAAACTTTTGGTTTAAATCGTCTTGATTTGTGTTATTTTCTGTTTTATGTCGGTTTTTTGTTAATAAGAAAAAAATAAAAATCTATAATGTAAATACGCGATATATCGATACTGATGACATAACTTTGCCCTGCAGCTTTACACCGAAGTTGACTTTCATTTAACTTTCTACGCCGCGTACAGGAGTACATTGACCATTTGTCCCAGCTCCGGATCTAGATATTTTGTCACCTGAGGCAACATTAGAAAATGGCGCCCTCTTCAATCACGCACATTAATATATAAACATATCTAATACTTTGAAACCACAATGTAATGACATCAGATACATAGTCACTGAGAAATATACAAAAAACTTGGGTTAGATAGAGAATTCCTCCTTTTTCTACGTCATTTACCGTCATAAATTTAATACCCCCTTCCCTAACAAAGTGATGTAATTTACGGACCTTAGAACACTCGCTAAGTATCAAATTCTCGCGATTCGATGTCACGTGACGTGATGTTTTGTTAAAAAGTTGTTACAAAATGCATAATTACACGAAACTTTGGGAAGCTATGGCGCTAATGTAACAATAACGATGGATAATAAAAATTTTGAAATTAAATAGTAACTTCTAAGAGTTCCGTGTAACTTGATGTTAAGTTGGATGGCCCACAAGAATCCTTTTTAAAATACATAATTATCCGGCAATAACATTGAAACTTTAGAAATTTTTGAAACTAACGATTATCTATAAATTTTATAAAATTTTAAGAGTAAAATTTTAAGAGAGAGATTTTAAGAGTAGGTCTGTCCAACTTGACGTACATAAATATTGAAACATTTTAAAAATACTTTCGAGAAAACTATATAAGGAACAATATTATATCACAAAAAAAAGAGAAATATTTAATTGTTGATACAGAGTGATATAAAAAATATGCAAAATGTATAATTCAGGGAATGGATTTGAATCATCTAACTTGTCTTTATTTATAGTAATTCTTTTAAATTAAAAAGAGTAAATATTAGTAAGCTTAAACGTTTCAAAGAAAAATTCTATCAGATAAGCGAAAGATAAAGCGAATCAGATCTGCCCGAATTAACTTTTGTCTCATTTAAATAAAGTCAATGTTAAAATAATGAATTTTAATTGCATTTCGAATAAGAAAAATCAAATAGTATACTGTATATTAAAAGAGCAATGATGTTTAGTAATAATCTCTTTTGAGAAAGATATAAATATTACAATATATCCTATAGGGACTTTTTTCATATTTTAAAAATGATCACAATTTCGAATAATTTCTTTGGGAGAAAATACATTAGAAAGAATACAGTAGATTCATGAATGCTTGATTAAAATGATGTAATTAGAAATAATTTAGCTCATAAATAAGATTACTCCAAAATTCGCTAACAATATTATAAGGAAGGATAAACAATATTAAAAGAATCAATTGTTAGAGTTATTTTTTGCTTAACAAATAATAATACAATTACGAAATAAATATTAGAAGATAAAATAATAAACAATATTTGAAGAAATGAGTATTATGCTATAACCGTCACAAATTCTAACCCAGTATCGCAATATATAGTGATTATTAAACTTTCAACTTTCTCTTTAAGAAAAAGGACGAATTATTTTGTTATCATTGTTAAGACAGAGAAAATTTTTTATTCTATTCATCGTCATAATTTGCATATTATACATCCGATTGAAAAAATTTGTAAAAAAATAAATAGCCTTTCTCAAATAGAAATTACTATAATAAAAATAAGTAAACATATCAAAGAATATAAAAAAATGTGAATATGAAGGAAATTTTATATTATATGCTTTTTAAAATACTTCAAATTTGAAGAATTATATTTCGCATTCCCTCAGTCAGATTTTATTGCCCTAGTTTGCGTCCTTCCCCATTTTGTGCATCATTTTCAAATGACCTTGGCTAAAAAAAAATTACCTGGTCTGTTTACAAATAAAACTGAAGACTCATTTGTTTTGACTTTGGAAAAAAGATTTACGACTGAATGAAATATGATACTCTATTTATACAAGTTTGATAAGCAGGTATCGTATTACTTAAAAATTCATTAAAAATCAATAAATCATAATTAAAAATTGATTTTTTTTGTGTTAGAAAATAGACATCTTGCAGAAAAATAGGGTTTCATATATTCGGAAGATTTATTTTAACAAAACAGTGAAAATTTCGGATAATTAATAATTAATTATCCCGCATGCTAATTTTCATTTTCTTACTTACGATTTGGTTTCATGTTACCACTGCTGAAATCAGTGGCGGAACTTAAACTTTGTAATCCTCCCGCAAAATATTATTCGAGCTCTTATTACAAAAAAATTTATCTGGATATTTTTATTACAAAACAATAAAAAAAGAACAAAATTGCATCATTTAAAATACAATTGAAAATTATCAAAGGAAAATATATTTAAAATTTTAAAATTCTTCCTCCTAGATTTTAAATTTGTAAAATCTCTAGTCACTTCTTTTACTTCCATATTTTTGACTACTACTACCGTCGCATTGCTCTGATTCAATGAATGTTTTACTCTTTTCGTAATGCATTTAATTTTTATTGTATTATGTTATTAATTTAAAAAAGGGTAAAGAAAATACAGACAAAGACGATTTGGGCCCCTGCACTGTAGTTCCGCCACTGACTGGAATGTTATTAAATTTAAGATAACTGAACCGTTGATTTCATTTTACGTTAGTTAAACTATTAATTTCTTGTGTTATATTTTGGGGATTTAAACTGTTTAATGCAATTATCATATTATTGTATGGTCCAGATATCTGCATTAACTTAAAAACAAGGTTTTTCTACAGAATGCTCTAAAATGCTAAAATTAAATGCTAAACGGATAGATGCTACAAAATGCTAAATTTCTGATTTTCAAAATGTTAAAAATCACCATCTTTAATTATAACAAATTTATCTTCAGATATATTACATTACAATCTTTATTTTTAGATCAATTAAGCATAAACATTTTATATTTTATAAAAGTAAATTTAATCATAAAAATGTAAAATTCTAATCATTTTTGCAGCGTGATGTCACAATTTGAACGATCCTCTCCGTCTCCTACATCACAAACCTATTATCCCCCTTTCTCTTCTAACAGTGTGCTACAGTTTAGAGATGCTCCTTTTGGCCATATTCAAATTTGAATGTTCGTTAATTAAATCATTTCAAATAATAATCAGGGATATCACAAAGCATTTTGGCAATATTTAAGACTTTGGACGTATATAATATCCAAACAAAGTCTTAGATTTTCAAAGTACTTTGCGATATTCCTGATTATTATTTGAAATGATTTTAAATAATAAATAGTATTGAACTGAAACCGAATCAATCGAGCCGTTTCTTAAATTTTTGTTATTTCCGATCCGGTTAAAATTTCCATATGTTGCAAATAATAAACAAATTATGAATGTAAATATAAGATTTTAACAGATAATTTACTAAATCAATCGTTAAATACAAAACAATGCATTTTATAGTTACTTATCTATGTTTATTTTATATTTCAATAAGGAAATTATAATTAAATAATTAAGATGTGTATTTTTGTTGTTTTTAATCGATTTTCCAAAAATATAGTAGATTTTGCAATTTATTTTTATAAAATATAAAATGTTTATGCTTAATTAATCTAAAAATAAAGATTATAATGTAATATATTCGAAGATAAATTTGTTATAATTAAGGGTTGTTGGTTTTTAACATTTTGAAAATCAGAAATTCAGCATTTTGTAGTATCCACCCGTTTTCATATTTAGCATTTTAGAGCATTCTGTAAAAAAAACTTTGTTTTTAATTTAATGCAGATATCTGGACCATACAATAATATGATAAAATTCGCCAAAAGATAAAATATTTTTCTTTACCAATTGATAAAATTACTGAATGATAAATAAAAAGAAATTACAATTAAAAAATTTTTAAATAATTTTTAAAAACATTTGAAATCTAGATAGTTTACAAAAAATAATAATAATAATAATAATAATAATAATCGTACTGTAGTTTTGTTGGAATTCACCGTCAATGATTCTGAATTGCGAAATTTTATTGCTATCGGCTATAATTACATAAATTCCTTATTTTTTAGAAAAAGAAAATAACGAAATTTTTTGTAGGAATTTTATGATTCTGCAAGCAGATTCTTAAAAATTTCGCAGTTTATCACTGGATATATTCATTACTCGAAAGTTTTTTTTTTCAGTTTAAATATACAATGCTGTACTGTATATCATTTTTTTAAATCGAAATTTTGCTAATTTGATATATATATGATAGTAGATAGTTAATATTAATGAGCTATTTAAGTGAGTAAATTAGTGATTAAAAAGTGATACTTTCTGATTTTAAATAATCTTTGTCATAAAAGTTCGAAGCTTTAGTCAAAATACTTTTATGTTACTAACAGAATATATAAATCTCTCCAAATTCAATGCCGAGATCATTATCTTACAATTTTAATTGCGTAAGATTGTTACACCTTTCCTCAATTACTGGGGTTTAATGTTTTTATCTCGGAATTTTATATTATTTACGTCAACTTCAAATATTGGATTATTGCCAAACATAAACTTCCGAAAATTCAAGGTCTGAGAGGAAAAATCATTCCTTTTTCTTTGGGAACTAACTATAAGAGAAAGGAAATTCAAGGTTAGACTTATAATATATGCCATCAACAAAAATAATTAATTGCAAATATATTTGAATATTTCTATATTTTTCCTACCAGTAGTAATTTTCAAGGTTCTTAATAAAACAGAAAGTACAATTGAAATTTTATTAAACGCCAAATAGCTTTCACAATGATCCACGTGATAGTTTTGCATCAGTGATCTGAGTAAATTATATATTTGCTTTAAAGAATAAAATTTTATGATATATTCTTAAAATATTATTATATACTATATTTAACATTCAAGATTCTCGAAATTTTAATTATTTATCTTCCATTTACAGTATTTGGAAAATAATAAATACTGAAATTTTTAATAAAATTATTTTATTATTTTATTGAATATCCACGTGATAGTTTTGCATCAGTGATCTGAGTAAATTATAATAATTATTTATTAATTATAATCTGAGTAATTATTTATACTAATAAAAAATTTAATTCATAAGTTTTAAAAAATAAAATAAAAGTTAAAATTATTTTTAGAATAAAAAAGTTTAAAATTTAGGTATCGTTCCTTCTTACTGTAATTTTTAGAAAAGAAAAAAAATCTATGCAAATTTTTAATCTCTTGTTCTAAAATAAAACTTTAATTTGATTATTAATGATGACAGCTTTTATTTTTAAAAATCCTATTGTTTAAATTTTGTGTCATTTCAAGATACATAATATCTTGTTTATATATAAATTATGCTTTCTATATACAGGGTGAAGAAAAATTTTGTCGTAAAATTTTGTGTACTGATAGGGGGCATCGAAACAAGTCGAAAATGTCTAATGAACATATGGTCTAAATCGCACCGTTTTCGAGTGTGGAATCTTTAATGCTAGTCAATCGTGTCGAGTACACAAAGAGTCACGACGTATCTCGTTGCTACGACGTGTCAC
>WUQG02018975.1:0-11510 GCA_011317285.2 Androctonus mauritanicus | reverse complement strand
GTTATTTCTTAATTTTAAATAAATATCAGGCAGATATTAATTGTGTTTTGTATATTTGTTTATATTCTTCACTTATTAGTTGTTTTTCACTCAATTATATACTGATTTATTTATATAAGCAAAATTCGAACTTATATTTTGTCTCATTCATAACCAAAATGCCGCCCTTTAGATTTGCCGCCCCGGACAAATGTCTGGGTTGCCTGGAGGCGGGGTCAGTTTCAACGTGCTGCATCCATACTTGTGGATGGGGCCGGATGATGAAGTATGGGATCGCTGGGCCGGGCTCAGCACCCCGAAAAACCTTTCAGGAGATGCCGCATCCGGGACGCGAACGGCCACCATTCGGCCATCCGACGGCCCAACTAAATCAGTTATAACTCTGAAACCGTTCAGAATCGAATGTATGTTTACATGGCTTCTTTTATTCAGACATACCTCTACTATAGATTTCCAAAGCGGGGACCTTTCGTTACCTATAATTTTTTTCGTTACATTCGTTCTATATTTAAATTTTTTCTTCGTCCGAATCATAGGGATTTACAATATGCATAGAAGAAGATGGGGCAAAATGAGTCGTGGAGTAAAATGATTTTAGGCATTTTTTGTATGTTTATAGGTTACGACTCAATGTACAGAAGACACTTCATGCAATTTCCATAATTTGACACAGAATGTTCAAGAATGCTTCTATCTCTCTCCAGAAAAGGTTTAATGTTTTTAAATGATCTGATGCATCTTATTGCATTTATAATAAAAGATAACTGCCAGAATATAAGTGTAATAAAATTTATTAAGATAACAATACAATACAGTTTTTGCCAAATTCAGCATTCTGTATTTTCCAGTACAATATTTTGTTTTAAGAGAGATATTTTTGTAGAGAATATATTAATACTATGGAGTAAGATGATTAAAGAGGCTGTTTCATCGCTTATCTTGACAATAATCTTAATCTTCCAATCTATATTAGATATAATTTATAGCTTATATATAAACAATAAAAAATACGCATAAAGAATTCACAAGTTATTTGTTCATTTCGATGATATAACTTTACAACTAGTAATTTTAATAAATCTTACTTTGGCAGCTTAATTATATTATAAATATTATTTAAAATAAAATAAATTGTTTTTAGAGTGATAATTTTGCAATAAGTTGTTATTATTAATTGTATATTCAAATTATTTTTTTAAGTTAAATTTGTCAGTTGAACCAACATGTCCAACCACTGGGGTAAGACAATTCAATTGATATGAGGTTATATATTTTTTAAAGCTTCTTAATCTCATTATTGCGTACCATTTCAATACCAACGTGTTCATTTATAATATTTTCTTTGGTAAAATTTAGAGAATTTTTGCACAATTATTTATGATTTTATAAACGAAATTATAAAAACTATACCATCTTGTCCCATCTTCTTATATACTTATAATTACAACCAAAAAAAGGGGAAAACCTTTAATTTCTTGTAACAAAAATTCTAATGGCCAGATTTTGGAGCAGATTTTTTATGAAAGGACACTAAAACCACTAAATTGCATTTTTTATTTATATTGTTGGCTATAATATTTCTTATAGAAATTTGATATATCTATAGAATTTCTGCCTACAGCTGTTTAAACTCTCGTTGTTTGGCACCTGTTGGGTATAAAATATTAAGGAAACATTTCCTGGGATACTTATTTAGACACCATTATAAAATTTTCATAGTGAAAATTTTATAATGGTGTCTTAAATAAGCATTGAGAAACTAGAATAAGTTTGAAAATTTTTACAATTTTCAGCGATTAAGAAAAGTGTAACTTAGCGGTAGTGCATTCAATAAGATCGTGTAAACAATATTTATAATTCAATTCCAATATTCTACAATATTTTATAAAATGCATTATTCTAATTATAACAGTTCGCGAGAAATTTGCATAAATATATTTTATTTAAGCTATTTTATTACATTCTACCCTTTTAATCTCTATGACATCACCAGTAATATCAAAAAAAAAAAAAAGAAAAAGAAAAAAGTTGTATTTAGATAATCCGGATCTATCTCTCTAATATCTGAAAATATGAGCTATTAGAAAGCAACATACTTTGCAGTACACCGAGGAGAATAATTGCGTCCACATATTATTAAATGTCTTAATATAGACATAGGTGATGAAATTTAAATCATATTAAATTTAACTGGACCAAGCTTGATGAGTGTTTAAGGAAAGATCCTCGAGGATGATATCTTTAAAATTTCAATTTCTCTAGGCATTTGCGGCTGAAAAATATGCTTTTAAAATTAGCGTTGTAACAAAACGTGAAAAATCTTCATAATCACATATTCCTGCAGCTTCTATCAGATTACTAGTTTACATATTATATAGATTAATATATTATACAGATTAATACATAATATATATTATCGTATATATATTTAAATATAGCACTATAGGGTTATTTCACACCGAGCCCGTCAAATCCAGTCCCGTCACATCAGACGCACGTGGACTTGCCCAACCTTTATAACCTTGAAATACCAAGAACTAAATAATTTCCTTTCATACTCATAGCGTCACGTCAAGTCCTCCAGACTAGTTTCAGTCATGTCACGACGTATGTGGATTCAACAGGTTGAATTTTAGCTCAGTCATTGTGCGTCTTTAACATCGTTCCGTCTTTCCTGCGTTACTTTTAATCATGTATACTGAAAAACTCATTGAACTACTTAGAGACAGAAAAGAAATTTATGACGCAAAGGATCCGAAACATCGTAATAAAGATTTCATTGCTAATATTTGGAAAAACATTGCAAATGAATTACAAATGACTGGTAAGTATACAATATATTTATTTTATATTACACAAATATACAAATTTAACATTTCACAAAATTAAAATATTTACCTGAGAAATAAACCAAATTAAAGCTATTTCACCAGAAGAAATAACTGTTCTTCTGGTGAAATAGCTTCTCGAAAATTTGTATTTTGTTTTATAATTTCGTCACCAAGCATGATTTTTAAGTTATTAAATGTAGCGATACTCATTCGAAAAGAATTATAAAATTTGTATGGATCCTTTAATAAATCTGGAAATAAATGCTTAAAAGAACTAAATAAAGACCTCTTCATATTGATGGGATGAATGCAAAATTTTCTTTTCTGCTTCTTCCTTCTAATCATTCTTCTAAGTATGATAAGTTCAGCCATATAAAAATCCATCTCACCCATTCAAACAAAAAGTAGTGACTGAAAGAGATGGGTTCTGTGTGAAATCAGTTTGACTGTTATGACTTGACGCGACTGGACCTATTTAGACGGGATTGATTTTGATGGGCTCGGTGTGAAATGACCCTAAGAGAACATGAATAAAATGACATTCCAATAAACTGTGATTTAAATACAATTCCAAACTTTCATATAAATACAATTCTATACATTTCATTCTATACAATTCAAAATTCTAGAAAAAAATATCATCACACTGATTATTTTTATTTCAACATATGGTGATTTCTATTTTATATTATTTTTTCTTATATCTAAGCTAATAAGATATTTTTATAAATAATTCATTATTTGCCTAATTCTTTGATAAACAAATATTTTTATTTTTTCCAAAGTCAAAATTATTAATTGCAATTTTACAAAGTAAATCCATTAATTGACCGTTTTTAAATTTTTGTTGATTATTTTAAAATTGTTATATTAAATAAAAAATAATAATACAAAAAATTTTGTAAAACAATTTTTTTTAAATAATATAAACAAAACTAAATACAATTTTAGAAATGAAAAAATTTATTAAATGAAATTAATCTCAGAAAAAATTTCTATGGAATAAAATCTGAGAGATGAAATTTTTTTTATTTTTAATTAAAAATACATATAACAAAAATTTACTTGTATCATATAAAAGTAAAAATACTGATTAATAACTTATAAAAGAATCAACAAATAAGCATTAAAATTAGTCAAATAAAGAATTTAAATTTATTAAACATCTATTAGGTTTAATTTCAAAAAGTGCTCAGCTAAGTTTGAGAAGTGTAAAGCAATTCTTAAAAACATACTGGATCATAAAAGAGATTATTATTTCAATTGTATCACTTCACTAAATCTTTTTATATGAGTTTAACTGAAAAAATGTACTCAACTCCATTTTTATAAATGGAGTGAATACACTACATATTACTACAAATACTGCAGACTTATAATATTAAATTCATCTGATCATAACTGTAACTTTAAACATTATACAGAATATTATAATAATCTTGTATCATCACAAATATTTAAATATTTCTTATGATATTTTTATTTTTTGACAATAAGCATTACATGTTTAAATGAAGCTCTGGAACTTTCTAATCTATACATATATATTTTAATGACCAAACTAGCCAATCTTAGTTTTTCAATATACAGAAATATTCATCTATTATCTATGAGAAGATTTTATAAATATGATTTCTGCATTTTTTTTCATACTAGTCAAAACATTTTATGAATTTTTGATTATTAATTTATTGATGCTCTACACCATTTCTAATTGATATTTTTGGTCTACTTTTACTGGTTATTGAAAAAAGATTAAATTAAAATTTAATTATAAAAATCAAAAATCACTGAGATGCCATTGGAATTCTTAAAACTTCATCTACTAAAATGGTAAAATTAGCTTTATAAATACACATTGTATTAAAACGTTAGAATAATGGATACAATTTTAATGCAATGTGGATTAAAAGTAAAAACTCTAAGTATGACTTTTTGAATCATATTATACACACACATACATATGTACACATTTATTATAAATATTTTATTTATAAAGAAAATTAAATAAATGAAAATATGAAAATTTTGAATATGATATTTAATTACTTACGTTGAGACTGTGATGTGCTCTTAGATTTTATTCTTGCTAATCTTTCAGGAGATGTTACACTACCTCCAGACATTTCAGCACGTTTTGTATTTGGCCTTGCTATAAAAAAATTAAATTCCGATTTATTGATATAAATTTCAACAAAACAAAATTACTTGAAATAATAAATCTTTCATTCTTGCTAAAGTTTTAATTTAGCTAAAAATGAAAAGAATCAGGAATAAAGACATAAGAAAATGAATAGCTTTTCAAATAGCTATTTCAGGACTAATTTATTTGTTTTTTTTTTTCATTAACAAGAAAATAAAATTAACTATAGTTAAATATTACTTTTATCTAGAACATTTTTGGCTAACTGGTCAATTTAAGATATAAATAACTGGCAGTGTGCAAGAGAAGCAGATTTAGGTCACTACAATGGATTAATGTTTTATGAACTTTTTTTTTATATCTTTGTCACTTCGCATAAACCAGCCTGGTTACTTTTTGTCTTAATAAAAATCAATAAGATTTATATCTCAAAACAAAATACAAATGAATCATATACTATACTGGCAGTCCAGTTTTACAAATTTTATGAATTTTTTCTTAAATATGAATAATAATAATAATAATAATAATATCAAAAATATGTATATTAACTACAAAAAATAAGTGGTAAACATTCTTGAAAACACATATCAAATCATGAATGCAGCTATGCAACACAGTGCAACTGATTTATAGCAAAAACTCCATTGTCTGCTACAAACCTGGAAGAATCAAAATGGCAAATGAAAGCAGAAATATTGTGCCCTCTGGTTTTATTAGAACACAACAGAAATTTAGTACGTTAGCACAATCGAGCAGACCAATTACTATTAAACAAAAATTTTTGTTTAATAGTAATTGGTCTGCTCGATTGTGCTAACGTACTAAATTTCTGTTGTGTTCTAATAAAACCAGAGGGCACAATATTTCTGCTTTCATTTGCCATTTTGATTCTTCCAGGTTTGTAGCAGACAATGGAGTTTTTGCTATAAATCAGTTGCACTGTGTTGCATAGCTGCATTCATGATTTGATATGTGTTTTCAAGAATGTTTACCACTTATTTTTTGTAGTTAATATACATATTTTTGATATTATTATTATTATTATTATTATTCATATTTAAGAAAAAATTCATAAAATTTGTAAAACTGGACTGCCAGTATAGTATATGATTCATTTGTATTTTGTTTTGAGATATAAATCTTATTGATTTTTATTAAGACAAAAAGTAACCAGGCTGGTTTATGCGAAGTGACAAAGATATAAAAAAAAAGTTCATAAAACATTAATCCATTGTAGTGACCTAAATCTGCTTCTCTTGCACACTGCCAGTTATTTATATCTTAAATTGACCAGTTAGCCAAAAATGTTCTAGATAAAAGTAATATTTAACTATAGTTAATTTTATTTTCTTGTTAATGAAAAAAAAAAACAAATAAATTAGTCCTGAAATAGCTATTTGAAAAGCTATTCATTTTCTTATGTCTTTATTCCTGATTCTTTTCATTTTTAGCTAAATTAAAACTTTAGCAAGAATGAAAGATTTATTATTTCAAGTAATTTTGTTTTGTTGAAATTTATATCAATAAATCGGAATTTAATTTTTTTATAGCAAGGCCAAATACAAAACGTGCTGAAATGTCTGGAGGTAGTGTAACATCTCCTGAAAGATTAGCAAGAATAAAATCTAAGAGCACATCACAGTCTCAACGTAAGTAATTAAATATCATATTCAAAATTTTCATATTTTCATTTATTTAATTTTCTTTATAAATAAAATATTTATAATAAATGTGTACATATGTATGTGTGTGTATAATATGATTCAAAAAGTCATACTTAGAGTTTTTACTTTTAATCCACATTGCATTAAAATTGTATCCATTATTCTAACGTTTTAATACAATGTGTATTTATAAAGCTAATTTTACCATTTTAGTAGATGAAGTTTTAAGAATTCCAATGGCATCTCAGTGATTTTTGATTTTTATAATTAAATTTTAATTTAATCTTTTTTCAATAACCAGTAAAAGTAGACCAAAAATATCAATTAGAAATGGTGTAGAGCATCAATAAATTAATAATCAAAAATTCATAAAATGTTTTGACTAGTATGAAAAAAAATGCAGAAATCATATTTATAAAATCTTCTCATAGATAATAGATGAATATTTCTGTATATTGAAAAACTAAGATTGGCTAGTTTGGTCATTAAAATATATATGTATAGATTAGAAAGTTCCAGAGCTTCATTTAAACATGTAATGCTTATTGTCAAAAAATAAAAATATCATAAGAAATATTTAAATATTTGTGATGATACAAGATTATTATAATATTCTGTATAATGTTTAAAGTTACAGTTATGATCAGATGAATTTAATATTATAAGTCTGCAGTATTTGTAGTAATATGTAGTGTATTCACTCCATTTATAAAAATGGAGTTGAGTACATTTTTTCAGTTAAACTCATATAAAAAGATTTAGTGAAGTGATACAATTGAAATAATAATCTCTTTTATGATCCAGTATGTTTTTAAGAATTGCTTTACACTTCTCAAACTTAGCTGAGCACTTTTTGAAATTAAACCTAATAGATGTTTAATAAATTTAAATTCTTTATTTGACTAATTTTAATGCTTATTTGTTGATTCTTTTATAAGTTATTAATCAGTATTTTTACTTTTATATGATACAAGTAAATTTTTGTTATATGTATTTTTAATTAAAAATAAAAAAAATTTCATCTCTCAGATTTTATTCCATAGAAATTTTTTCTGAGATTAATTTCATTTAATAAATTTTTTCATTTCTAAAATTGTATTTAGTTTTGTTTATATTATTTAAAAAAAATTGTTTTACAAAATTTTTTGTATTATTATTTTTTATTTAATATAACAATTTTAAAATAATCAACAAAAATTTAAAAACGGTCAATTAATGGATTTACTTTGTAAAATTGCAATTAATAATTTTGACTTTGGAAAAAATAAAAATATTTGTTTATCAAAGAATTAGGCAAATAATGAATTATTTATAAAAATATCTTATTAGCTTAGATATAAGAAAAAATAATATAAAATAGAAATCACCATATGTTGAAATAAAAATAATCAGTGTGATGATATTTTTTTCTAGAATTTTGAATTGTATAGAATGAAATGTATAGAATTGTATTTATATGAAAGTTTGGAATTGTATTTAAATCACAGTTTATTGGAATGTCATTTTATTCATGTTCTCTTAGGGTCATTTCACACCGAGCCCATCAAAATCAATCCCGTCTAAATAGGTCCAGTCGCGTCAAGTCATAACAGTCAAACTGATTTCACACAGAACCCATCTCTTTCAGTCACTACTTTTTGTTTGAATGGGTGAGATGGATTTTTATATGGCTGAACTTATCATACTTAGAAGAATGATTAGAAGGAAGAAGCAGAAAAGAAAATTTTGCATTCATCCCATCAATATGAAGAGGTCTTTATTTAGTTCTTTTAAGCATTTATTTCCAGATTTATTAAAGGATCCATACAAATTTTATAATTCTTTTCGAATGAGTATCGCTACATTTAATAACTTAAAAATCATGCTTGGTGACGAAATTATAAAACAAAATACAAATTTTCGAGAAGCTATTTCACCAGAAGAACAGTTATTTCTTCTGGTGAAATAGCTTTAATTTGGTTTATTTCTCAGGTAAATATTTTAATTTTGTGAAATGTTAAATTTGTATATTTGTGTAATATAAAATAAATATATTGTATACTTACCAGTCATTTGTAATTCATTTGCAATGTTTTTCCAAATATTAGCAATGAAATCTTTATTACGATGTTTCGGATCCTTTGCGTCATAAATTTCTTTTCTGTCTCTAAGTAGTTCAATGAGTTTTTCAGTATACATGATTAAAAGTAACGCAGGAAAGACGGAACGATGTTAAAGACGCACAATGACTGAGCTAAAATTCAACCTGTTGAATCCACATACGTCGTGACATGACTGAAACTAGTCTGGAGGACTTGACGTGACGCTATGAGTATGAAAGGAAATTATTTAGTTCTTGGTATTTCAAGGTTATAAAGGTTGGGCAAGTCCACGTGCGTCTGATGTGACGGGACTGGATTTGACGGGCTCGGTGTGAAATAACCCTATAGTGCTATATTTAAATATATATACGATAATATATATTATGTATTAATCTGTATAATATATTAATCTATATAATATGTAAACTAGTAATCTGATAGAAGCTGCAGGAATATGTGATTATGAAGATTTTTCACGTTTTGTTACAACGCTAATTTTAAAAGCATATTTTTCAGCCGCAAATGCCTAGAGAAATTGAAATTTTAAAGATATCATCCTCGAGGATCTTTCCTTAAACACTCATCAAGCTTGGTCCAGTTAAATTTAATATGATTTAAATTTCATCACCTATGTCTATATTAAGACATTTAATAATATGTGGACGCAATTATTCTCCTCGGTGTACTGCAAAGTATGTTGCTTTCTAATAGCTCATATTTTCAGATATTAGAGAGATAGATCCGGATTATCTAAATACAACTTTTTTCTTTTTCTTTTTTTTTTTTTTGATATTACTGGTGATGTCATAGAGATTAAAAGGGTAGAATGTAATAAAATAGCTTAAATAAAATATATTTATGCAAATTTCTCGCGAACTGTTATAATTAGAATAATGCATTTTATAAAATATTGTAGAATATTGGAATTGAATTATAAATATTGTTTACACGATCTTATTGAATGCACTACCGCTAAGTTACACTTTTCTTAATCGCTGAAAATTGTAAAAATTTTCAAACTTATTCTAGTTTCTCAATGCTTATTTAAGACACCATTATAAAATTTTCACTATGAAAATTTTATAATGGTGTCTAAATAAGTATCCCAGGAAATGTTTCCTTAATATTTTATACCCAACAGGTGCCAAACAACGAGAGTTTAAACAGCTGTAGGCAGAAATTCTATAGATATATCAAATTTCTATAAGAAATATTATAGCCAACAATATAAATAAAAAATGCAATTTAGTGGTTTTAGTGTCCTTTCATAAAAAATCTGCTCCAAAATCTGGCCATTAGAATTTTTGTTACAAGAAATTAAAGGTTTTCCCCTTTTTTTGGTTGTAATTATAAGTATATAAGAAGATGGGACAAGATGGTATAGTTTTTATAATTTCGTTTATAAAATCATAAATAATTGTGCAAAAATTCTCTAAATTTTACCAAAGAAAATATTATAAATGAACACGTTGGTATTGAAATGGTACGCAATAATGAGATTAAGAAGCTTTAAAAAATATATAACCTCATATCAATTGAATTGTCTTACCCCAGTGGTTGGACATGTTGGTTCAACTGACAAATTTAACTTAAAAAAATAATTTGAATATACAATTAATAATAACAACTTATTGCAAAATTATCACTCTAAAAACAATTTATTTTATTTTAAATAATATTTATAATATAATTAAGCTGCCAAAGTAAGATTTATTAAAATTACTAGTTGTAAAGTTATATCATCGAAATGAACAAATAACTTGTGAATTCTTTATGCGTATTTTTTATTGTTTATATATAAGCTATAAATTATATCTAATATAGATTGGAAGATTAAGATTATTGTCAAGATAAGCGATGAAACAGCCTCTTTAATCATCTTACTCCATAGTATTAATATATTCTCTACAAAAATATCTCTCTTAAAACAAAATATTGTACTGGAAAATACAGAATGCTGAATTTGGCAAAAACTGTATTGTATTGTTATCTTAATAAATTTTATTACACTTATATTCTGGCAGTTATCTTTTATTATAAATGCAATAAGATGCATCAGATCATTTAAAAACATTAAACCTTTTCTGGAGAGAGATAGAAGCATTCTTGAACATTCTGTGTCAAATTATGGAAATTGCATGAAGTGTCTTCTGTACATTGAGTCGTAACCTATAAACATACAAAAAATGCCTAAAATCATTTTACTCCACGACTCATTTTGCCCCATCTTCTTCTATGCATATTGTAAATCCCTATGATTCGGACGAAGAAAAAATTTAAATATAGAACGAATGTAACGAAAAAAATTATAGGTAACGAAAGGTCCCCGCTTTGGAAATCTATAGTAGAGGTATGTCTGAATAAAAGAAGCCATGTAAACATACATTCGATTCTGAACGGTTTCAGAGTTATAACTGATTTAGTTGGGCCGTCGGATGGCCGAATGGTGGCCGTTCGCGTCCCGGATGCGGCATCTCCTGAAAGGTTTTTCGGGGTGCTGAGCCCGGCCCAGCGATCCCATACTTCATCATCCGGCCCCATCCACAAGTATGGATGCAGCACGTTGAAACTGACCCCGCCTCCAGGCAACCCAGACATTTGTCCGGGGCGGCAAATCTAAAGGGCGGCATTTTGGTTATGAATGAGACAAAATATAAGTTCGAATTTTGCTTATATAAATAAATCAGTATATAATTGAGTGAAAAACAACTAATAAGTGAAGAATATAAACAAATATACAAAACACAATTAATATCTGCCTGATATTTATTTAAAATTAAGAAATAAC
>WUQG02018964.1:0-11510 GCA_011317285.2 Androctonus mauritanicus | reverse complement strand
AGTAATTATACAGTACTATACATACTATTTATTGTTCCACATTAAGTAGATACACTCCAGCCCCCAACTTCTGTTTTTCCCATATGATCTTAACTTCAACTTTTGTGCCAATTTTCGGGAACGTAACCCCCGCGAATGTTGAGGCCCTACTGTATATATTAGCTGTTCATCCAAAGTGAAAAAATTGCAATTTAAAGTTGGTATATTGAAAAAATGCCTAACATTAAGACTGAGATGAAATACTTTAATAAAAAGTCAATTATGGACATTCATTCTGGATACTTTAATCTTTATATTTTATAAATTAGAAACTGAACACAGTACGTGTGTACGTGCGCGTACACGCACGCACATGCATTCTCTCTCTCTCTCTCTGTCTGTCTTCTAGTTTATAACTATATAGCTGACAATGGCCTTATGGAAGGCCAAAATATCAGTGGGTTAGTTCTTTGATATTTTGATTTGTATTTCCCAAACTATAATATGTATGACAGTTTTAAATAGTATGTAGACAAAATTATTTTATTTTTATATGTAATTTTTAAGGCAGATATATTTTAATATCCTATCTGCATTACATAATTTATTAAACAATGTTGTTAAATATAAGTAGTTCTTGCTTTATGAGTTCCTGAATTTACAGATCTTTTTCAAGTATGAAATATCAACAAAATTGAAATATGAACATTAACTGCAATAAATAAATGCTAAGCATTCATAAATATGACATTTTTAAATCACATATGTAATTAGACAATTCAATACAAATGGATTTGTAACAGGTGCTCTATCATTGCAATGAAATAGAAATCAAGATGGCAGACTGGGAAGCAAAAGAAGCACACCCTCTGGCCACTATGGTTTCATCAGAACATTATATAAATAACTTTCATTCTTGGATTGTGCTTTAGACACAATCCAAGAATGAAAGTTACTTATATAATGTTAAAATTTTTTTAACATTTGTAACACACAAATAATTTATTATAAATACACACAGTAACAGCACTAAGGCAGGGAAATCAAAAGTGTGTATTAAATGACGATACACAAGTACTAAAATATAGTAAGAAGCACTTTCAATCTTTAATCGATCCTCTTCAGCTTTTTACAATTGAATATATAATACAATAATTTATTATAATTTTCTTAATTGTAAAAAACTTTTAGAAATAGAATAATATGTTTTCATTTCTTTGGATAAATAAATCATTGTTTATTCATAAATTATTATTTTATTGACCTTTACCATAGTAATAGTATATACATATAAAATTTTCATTATTGAAAATGTGAATCCTGCTTTTACCATTACATCTATAGTAAAGAAATTCTCTCTTTTACAAGCACAGTTTAGAAATGAATTATCTTGTAAATTACAGGTAGTTCCTGATATTACAATGAATCAGCTGAGTTGAATTTAAAATATTTGACCAGTGTGGCAAATGCTTTGAAAGTGATATAGTATGTGAATTAAATTTGGGAAACACTACTAGGGGCAGCAGATTATGTAAATTCAAATTATCTCTGCTAATATAAGATTGTACAATCTTATAAATTCTTATAATCTGAAGTCTGAAGCATTGGAAATCTGTACAGTCTGGTATAAAAATGGGCACCTGCTAGTGAGTTTTGTCAAAATAATGAAATATTAAACTTCTTATATATGTCTTGACATCAGAATTCATGTAAAGAAATCTAAGAATATTTAAGATAAATATAATAGTTTACAACTAAAAGTCTTTGATCTCTTAATTTTTGTATCAGCTTTACAGTTCATATATGACTAAAATTTTATTAAAATTCTTCTAGTTTTGATGAATAGAATGATACTACACACAAGTATTCAGTTTAAAATGAGTTAAATAAAATATGGAAATATAGATTCAAAAATTATAAATTAAAATTATATAAAGTCAACTCTGATCTTAAATTTATAAACATAAAACATATTTCATAAATGTAGTTGTTATAGACTTTTTCTGAAAATCAATTTTTAGCACTGCATGATATTAATAAATAAATAACTCTTTTTAAAAATGTTTATGCTTGCCTTTAATTTTTATATATAGGTAATCCTTGACTTATGATGAGATTCAATTCAATCTTGCTATCAAAAATTAGAAATTCCCAAAATTTATGGATTGCCCACTACTAGTATTTATTACTGCATTCACCACTTTCTTATAAGAAACTTAATGAACAAAAAATACAAAAACCAGATACAAAAAGAATTCATTTTGTATATCAGACATTATTCAGAGTCTATAATCCTTTCTCAATTGCATTAATCAGTCAGAGAATTTATCAATGACATTGTCATCATAAATCGAGGACTACTTGTGTATTAGTACAAAAAAATTAATCTTTAATTTTATATATTTCTAATTCTACTCTTTCTTGTCTACTTATCTTTATTACTGTTTAATATTTCATTCTCAGCTCAGAAGACAGTTTGAGCATTTATGTTGGTGAGAATTAATAAGCAAACTTATAAGAAACAACTATCAATTTCTCTGCCCTTTTTCTTATAACTCAAACAACAGCATTAAAATAGAAAATTCTTTATAATTAACTTTCTGAAAATAAAGAATTTTTCTTGTTTTAGTAGTACTGTTTGAGTTATTTATCTATAAGAAGTATTTTTCCTATATATTGGTTTAATTAATTATTAATTAAAAAGCTAAAACTTGTTATGTTTTAACGTAATTTAATAATGCTTTTGGATATCAAAAACTGTATCGATAAAGTTTATGAAATATAATCTTTATATTTTATAAAAAATCAGTTCTGATCTTACTTTTAATCTGTACCATTATATCAATTTAAATTGAATACTTGTATTTTATTATTCAAAATTATGTAGAATTCTTGGTCTTACCAGAATTGTGAAATTAATCTTGGCTCTATATCCAAAAATATTTTTCTTATTAAACTATTCTTTTTTGCCTCAAATATTCTTGGGCATTTTATATAACATCAATCAAACCAAAAGATAGCAGATTTAAATAAATTCTGGCAAAATCATAATCACTTAATAAAAGTAATATAATTTTAAAATTTTTTAAAAATTTTACTGGAAATTGATCAAAAATTAGGTGTAATGTTAAAGAAATCTTTATTTATTAAAAACACATAAAGAACATTTAATTGTTAATATATTAATCAATTTGGATAATTATTGAATTTCACCAATTAAATAATTAAAATTTATGATAACATTGGATATCTTGTTTGATCCCATCTTATTTTTTCCCAATTAATAATTTGTTTATGAATTCATGGAAGATCCTCATTATATAAATAGATATTAATTAGGATATTAATGATGCAATTGACTTTTGGGAAACATTTTGAGGAAAAAATGCCTCTAATAATTAGATAATACACTTTTTTCAGAATCACCGTGTGTGTGTGCATGTGCGTGTGTGTGTGTTAATTAAAGTAAATATATTTTGAATAATTGTGTTCTTTAATATTTAAAAATTTTGTATTACAGAGTGGATGTTCCTAGCTAGTCCATGTTGAATGAATCCTCTTCCATCTGTATTAAAATTTAGTAAAAAATAAATTCAGAAAAGATGGAATTGTCAACAAGAAATTTCAGACAAGGATTTAAAAGTATAGATTTTATCAGAATTACTTTTCCTGTCATATATTGATATATTTTTTTCCACATTCAGTATGCTCAGGAAAATAATTAAAATTTTATCAAGTGAAATACTCAGGTAGTAATATAAAAAAAATGTACAATATATATATCATATCATATATATATATATAATATATATATATAAAAGAGAGATATTTGTTAAATATTCATCATTGTAGGAGTGATTAATACAATTGTTAATTGTTATGTTGGTTATTTGAAATAATTGAAAGAATTTAAAATATTTAATAATAAAAAATTTTATTTGCATTATTATTTTTTAATGGCTAAGTTTATGGAAAATTCTTAGAATATCAAAATAAGTTTGAATGATACCATCCATAAAACTGATGACTTTATTTTGTTATTTTTATTTTAAATATATTAATATATTAAAAATATATTGACAATAATGTAAAAATAAAATAGTAATCGCTTGAAATATTTTTACAATGACAATCAATATTGTGAAATAACTTTAACTATATAATATTTTGAATTATAAACAGTTTATTGTTATCTGAAAAGTTTTTACAAATTAATTAAAACTAGACTGCAAATATACTTAATTTAAAATAAAATATTTTTATTATTTACTGATTAAAAATATTATTATTAATATTTAATTTTTTTATATAGTTATTATCTAGCTCAAATTTATGCATATAAATATTTGAACACATAACATATATTTGTTCAGTTTATATCGAGAGAAACTGATATATATTAAAATAAACTGAAAAGAAGAGATGATTTTGATTTTCTTTTTCTTAATGAGATAAATATCAATAATAATAAAGCACTGTTGAATATTGTTAAAGGAAACTTTAAGAACTATAAAAGTTTTTTGAAAATAATTATATGAAGAAGAAAATTTTATAGACAATTGATATAAATTTAAATATAACAGAACTCAGATGAAAATCTATAAAACAAAATAGTTTATAAAATCTTATTAAAAATTTTTTAATTTTATATTATAACTAAGTTTATATATATATTACTTTTAACAATATAATAATTATTATGCAATTTTTTAGAAAATATATATTGCTTTATAATTGCTGTTTATGACAAAAATATTTTTTTCTCTTTTGTAATATAAAACAAATTATTATTATTATATGGAGACAAAAAATAGTACAATTCTGTTTTTTTTTTTTTTTTTTTTTCCTCCTCATACTCATTCATTTGTTGTTTGCATAATTATTTTACCATTAAATATCATAATTAATTCTCCCATATTTTATTATAATCTTAGACTTTCAATTTCTGATGATCATAAAATAGCGTAAATGATTCAACAACCACTTTAAGCTGGAATACTAAAATTTATTAGTAAAAATAACTACTAATAATATAAGACAACAACGTTTTTGGCCTTCTATGGCCCTCCTCAGTCATATCTAACAAATTTGACACATCTACACATTAGATATGTCTAAGGAGAGCCATAGAAGGCCAAAAATATTATCACTTATTATTAGTATTGTCTGCTTAAAATGCTTGTTGAATCATTTTTCTATATATACTCTATTATATTTCATCTTATCAAAACAATGAATTTTAAAATAATAGAACCAGAAAATATAAAATTATTTAGAATTAATAATGTTTAACAAACTCAAATTAGCACAGCAGTTATAACAAGATAGATAATAGATAAAATCATATTCATAAAGTTATATTCATAAAGTTCTATCTTTTATATTATTAAAAAAGAATTTTGATTATAATACATTAGATTGATTTATAAAATTTATTCTTTTAATTCCATATTTTATGTTAATGAAAACAAAATGGAATAAAAATTAAAATGTAATGCATTTATTTTATTAAAAAATATTAGTGTATATTAAAGCTAAAAAAGATGTGAATATCAATATCATTTTTAATTAAAAGACCAGTTAATTATATTAAGGAAGATATAAAGAAGGAAAAGTCTGTTTTATCAATTTTTTTAGTTTATCTTTTATTAAAATTTATATATATGCTGTATATTTGGAATTTGTCTGTAGAACAATCAAGTGATGCCATAACATTTAAATCAATTATTAGTTTGACAGAACTGTCATTTAATAATTAAATTAACAGAATGATATTTTTTCAATGTTTGCTATAATGCAGTGAAAATTTTAAAGTTTAGTAACTGATTTATATTTCAGAAATTTATTTATACTTAAATTCTTTAATTATTTTAATGCTAAAATAATATAAAAATTCAATAAAGCATTCTATGTATAATATATATATATTTTACACGTTGTGTATGTATACGCACGCACGAAGTTTTTGATTTGAGTTCCTGCTTAACAAGTTCTCAGATTTATGAGATTTTCTTTCAAGTATAAAGTATCAGAGAAATTTAAAATATGAATCTTAATTACAATAAATAAATGTTAAACATTTGTAAAAAGGTATTCAATCCACATGCATAGCTATATAGTATAGTATAACTGGGTTTATAGCAAAAATTCAGTCATCTATACGAAGTCAAAAAAATCTAAATGGTTACTAATAAGCAAAAGTAGCATGCTAGTTTTATTGACATATTATGTAAAAAGCATCCATTCCTAGTTTCTGCCTAAAGCAATAGATCTGTATAAAAGCTTATATTTATCTGTTAATAATAATGAATAAAATTCTTTAACATTTTATATGACAAATAATTTATTATTATTATTTGTTTGATTTTAAGCGCAATACTTCCATTTCTTTAAATAAATAAATCGTTATTTAATCCTAAACTATTGATTTTATAGATGGTTACTTAATTTTAATGTGATCACCTAATTTTAACATTATATTTATCGAAAATTGATATAGTTATCTTACTTTGTGCTATTTTCAGGCCCAAATTAACTTGGAAAATACATTTATTATAAATGTAAATATTTTAATAGTGTTTTGTTTAAATAAAAGATATCTTTTAACAAAAACAAATTCTCAAGAAAAGAGCAAATAAAAATATTGATGTCTAAACAAATAGTAAAAATTATTTCAGCCTTTATTGCTGACAAAACTATTCTATAATTGCCTGCTTGTTATTGGTTAAAAACAAAAGACAAATTCTAAGTATACAGAGTATAATATCTTATAAAGCTTCATTTTATAAAATTCTTTATGTATTCAAAGTTGATAAATATAAATTCATCTTAAAAACAAATTAGCTTGAATTTTCTACAAAATTCATTGTTCTTAAAAAGGTTTTCATGTAACTATATAATATTAATCAATTTCTTTATCATTCAATGTGAAATATTTCAATGAGTATATTTAAATAATTGAAAGTACTAAGGAAATTTGCAATTACTTTGACTTATCCACAGTTAAAATTAATCTTATTTTTAATTTAAAGTTACTACATCTATTCAATATTTCTTGATTTCAGTCAATGCAAATTATTGCTAATGATTAAGTTTTGTAAAGTTTTTAAATAAAATTATTAGCTGAATGTATTATATGTATATGAAAATATGCTAAATGCATATTTTCATATTAACTTAAAATATGAAAATATGCATTTTTTGCTAGAAACTAATACTTGAAGGATATCATTGCAAGAGAGGTAATTTTACAATATAGTAAATTATTATTCAATAATAATAAACTATAATTAATAGTTTGCAAGTGACTATTTATACATGCTTAACTTCTAACTTTTCTCTTAACTTTTAATATATATTTTCTGTATCAAAAAAAAAGGTATTTTATATAAGTAGGCTATACATAACCAAGGAACAACTGTTTTAGCCAATTTTTTAAAAAATAGATACTATCATATATATTTATTATATATAATGATTGAAAACACAGTTTAAAAACAGTGGAAATCAGATTATCTTAGCAAATATTTTATTTTAATGTTTAGATTTACCCTTTTTAAAATTAGAGTTTTTTTAGATTCTAAATTTCAAAGATTTACAATATATAACATCTCTTAAATTCTAAACTACAAGAAGAGATAAATCATGAATTAATCTTAAATATTTCAGTATAAAAATCTTTTATAATTTTTCTTCATGAAAATAAATTTCTTTGATATAGATCATATATATATCAATTACCATTTATTTAAGGTTTTTAAACTAAAAAATTTTTCAATTGAAAGTTTGTTTCTGTAAATTTCATTATGAGCATTACATGAAAATGCGATATTAAATTTACTGCCTGATATGTTTATTTTATTTTAAAAACTCAAAAGCTTACTCTTCTTTATGTTCCTGGAAATAATTAAAACTAAATTTTAAATGTTTTATTTTGAATTTTTATGTTCAAATATAAATATACTGTTAAGTTATTTTAAAAGTTTATAAACTTAATTTACAACAACAGATGAGGAAATCAATATATAAGTGAGAATGATGAAATATTAGAATGCCTATAGCCTTTCGTTAAATATTTAGAAGACACATTGGAAAGACACAAGATTGTTAATAACAATGAAATAAAATTTAAATATATATTAACCCAATTGTTTGTGATCACTTTTCAGATAAAGTAAACTGTTTATCATAAAATATTATTTTTAATATTTTTGCATTGCTTAATTTAAATATTGAAATTTATTACAGTAAAAATGTTTACATCATCATTAAAATAAAAAACTGATAACTAAAAAATGCAGGAAAGACCTTCGAAGGTCATCAAACATTACTCTTTTTAATCATGATTCTTCATTATTCTAGACTGCATTTCAATTCAGAAAATATAATGTATCCGGAATATTAGTTTACTATGAAATTCACTGTTTATTCTCAAATATGAAAATTGTAATAAATGAATTACATATTATCGTATTTCCTTGTCAGCATTATAAATCTGTATTGTATTGCAATTTATATGTAAATAAGGAAGTATGTATATGTTACATATTAGTTGAATGATAAATTTAATGAATTCGAAACTTTGGCATAATAATAATAATTTAAAATTTGAGTATAGAATAAGCAAATTATTACTGTTTCACCATTTATTAGCATATCAATGTGAATATGTAGTCAATTCTAGTGAGAATAAAATAGATTATTGATAAATGGGATATGGATAAATAGGATATAGAATTAAATAATTTCTCTATTAATATTTGGTGATATTTTAATAAAAAATGGATTACAAAAATGTTTAAATAGTTTAATATATATATATATTTTAATCATATTTATTCTGTTAATTTGTTATAGCTTTCATTCATATATTGTAAATTTAGGCATTCATTCCAATATTATTGGTAATAAATTCTAATGAATATGTTAAGTCTAAATTCATGATTTGTTACATAATTTAAAGGGGAATATAGTTTTATAATTGTTTGAAAACCAATAAAAAAGCCTGAAATTTAAAATTTCAAAACAAGTTTTAAAAATTTGTTCCTATGTATAGAATCTTAAAAACTTGTTATAAAATTTAATGAAGTATTTACTGATATTATTTGTCCCATAAAAAAATTATATATAATAATTATAGATGTTTCTAAAATACATTTATGTTCCAAATTAAAATCTGAAAAATTATTTTATTGAATAAATTCAAAAATTCTTAGTGTTTTATTGTTTAGAACTTTATTTTAATTTGTCTAATTCTGAAAATAATTATAAATTAAAAAAATATTTTTTGTGAATGCATTGATTTTTTTATGTTGCAACTGGAAGAAGATAATTTAACAATATATAAATTAATCATTTTTAATTGAATTTGTTTTTTAGATATGAATCATTAAAAGAATATTCTTTAAATAGAAATACAGTATATTACATGCTGAAGTGTCAGCAATTTTGTTCAAACAGTTAAAATGTTCCTCTGATGTAAATTAAGATGCTTAATCATGTGTTGTATACAATATATATTATTTGTATATAAGAAGAAACAATGGATTTATAGGCCTTTTCAACTTATGTGTTGAAAGCATTGGATTTGAATATAAACTTTTATCAAATTTTTAAGAGGTGAAGTTTGTGAAAATGATTGTTATATTCTCTTAATGGAGATATTTAATTATGTCCTGATAATAGAATAAAGATTTATTTGATATACATTATATATATATATAGTACTTACGTTGAGATAAGTGTTGTTCTGAAAATCCTTTTCTCAGATCAAAATAGTATTTATAAATTGTTATTTATCAAGCATAGTGTTTATAACATAATCCTACAGCATGTGAAAACATTGTTGCCTTGAAACTATAGCATTCTGTATGCTGTGAAAGTAAATTAAACTGTTTGAACAAAAGTCTCTTATTATGTGTATGTAATAGAACACAGTAGTGATACATCATTAATTATATTATTATAAAAACTCTAATAGATCTAAATTTAATGATCGAGAATTGTGAAATATATATAATTCTCATATAATTTATTTTATATCAAACTTGACTCATTGACTCCTCCATTCCATAAAATAAATTAATTTAATTAACTCCTCTCATTAATTACATTACAGAAATATCATTTTCAATATAGTTTAAAGAATTAGCACAATCTGTTCATAAAAATATGTATGAGATTGGCAATGGGTTGTTAATTTAAAAAAGATTTAACTGTCAGGTTAAGTCAGGATTTTGATACCTGATATGATGGTTTAATGCATTCACACTAAATGCTTGTTTTTTAAAAAAAAAAAGTCTAAAAATTTTTAAAGATACTTGAATAAATAGACTTATAAGGAGACTGGAAAATGGATTGGAATGAAATTTATTTCTGTAATAGCGCTTGATTGTTAGTAAAACACGGTGAAATATTAGAGGCCAATGCTTAACTGTTATCAAGAAAGATGACCCCGAAAAAAAAAGCAACGATAGTATACAAGTTAGTTATAACAATTAGCAACTGAAGGTGTGGTGCCACGGTTAAGCAGTGGACTGCTATGCGGGCGGCCCGGGTTCTATTCCTGCCAGTTGCTTTTTTTTAATTTTTTTTCATATTAGCTTAATTATGAATAAAAATAAAGGTTAAAACTGCATTATTTAAATATATTCCATCACTGATGAATGCACAAACTTCAAATTTGAACAAAATGCAACTGCCCCATAAAACAATGATTATCATCACGCTCCTATGTAATAATTAACAGTGAAGTATTAGCAAGAAATAAGAACCCACTGATTACATTACAGTACTACAGTACGATATCAACTTAGTCTTATTTCATATAAGGTGCATCCCAAAAGTATAGGAAACTTTTTTTGGTGGCAATGCCATAAAAAACCAATAATAGAATCATGATGTAATGTTGCTGCATGAGTTGCATAAACAATGCAAAAATCTCAGTAATGTGAACAACTTCTGTTGATATTAATTTGTCTGCATTTTCCAGAATTTGAAAAAACAGCTGTCTCATAAATATAGGAAATACCTGCTTTTACTTGAACAAAATATTTTATTACTTAATGAAACTACATAATTCATATTTTATCGCCCAATATATTTCCCATTGGCTTTGATAACATCAAAAACACGATTATTTAATGACATAATGAGTTTTTGTAACACTGTTGGCTCGAGATTATACCAGCAATCTTCTATCGCAGTTTGTAGCTCCTGCACAGATTCATACTGTTTACTTGAGGCATAAACACGCCTTGCCATTATTCCCCATAGATTTTCTATGGGGTTTAAGTCTGGACTTCGGGCAGGCCACTTCATAGTAGTGATGTTTTGCTCTTTCAACCACTTCTGCGTATCATTGGAAGTGTGAATTGGAGCATTATCTTGCTGGAAGATCCATGTTTCTCCACCAATCATGCTTCCAAATGGCAAAAGATGTGATTTTAATGTTTTCTGGTAATCCTTGGATTTCTGTCTCCCAGAAACAAAGGCTAAACTTGTGATGCCGTTAAAGCCAAAAGCACCCCAAA
>WUQG02018953.1:0-11511 GCA_011317285.2 Androctonus mauritanicus | reverse complement strand
ACATCAAATTGAATAAATACAGTCGACGTGTCAGCTTGCACGCGAACAACAAAGAAGACCAAAGGTCGCAAAAAAAAGAAGACAAATGGACTGAACAAACTTAGTATACGCAGCCCAAGTATAGCCAAAAAAATACAAAAACTATAGAGACGTGGCAGCAGACGAAAACAAGAGATCACAGATTTTATTTTTAGAGACCGAGTGCTGGAAAAAAGGAAAGACATTTATATGAAGAGGAATTAGGGTTAACTTATTATAAATTTTTTTAACAAAGTTGAGGAGATGTTTGAGTAAAATTGGATAAAGATATGTTCTACTAAATTCTAAACGAATCGCGTAGCCTGGGACGGAGTGATCAAGCTTAAATAATTTACATATGAATAAGCATTGGAGCTGATCAATATCATAGAAGAGATTGGGAGTCCAAATAGGGGAGCCATATAAGAAAGAATTGAGGACTGTGGAGTTGAAAATTTTGAAAGCTAATTTATATATTAAATTTTAATATCATACTTTCTTTAATTATCACTTATTACAAATAATTATTTAAATAATTTAATTTTTACAATAATTTAAAATGCAGTAATGAAGATATTTAAAAAAATTGTTTTATTTTAATTACTTATTGATGAAGCTTTCCTATGAATGAATGAAGAATGTTGAAGTGCGTATTATATAAGCCACAATTAATAACAATATTTAAATAAAATAAAATATATTTATTATGTAATATTTGGCATCTAATTTTGATGAAAATAGGATTTACTATATATAAAACGTTTTATTCATATTATTTTATTATTCCTATGATTTATATTCTCATCTAAGTCGCTACTAAGATTTCGTGATCAATTTTCTCTTTTGTACTTTGACTTTAGTTACACAAATCGCATGTACTAGCATTACTATTTTTGTACCGTTGCCGAATGAAAAAATTTTTATTCTAAATATTCTTTCCAGCAGTACAAGCTTTTTTTTTAGAAATAATAGTGAGTTAAATCATAAAACCATGTTTTAAATTGAAAAAACATGATTTGTAAGTCTAATAATGTTAAAGTATCATAATAACAATATTCCTTTTTTAACTTATTCCGTTTGAATGTTCTTCTGAAATACCATTAATCGTTCGATGAAAAATTGCGTACAAAAGCTTCTTTTTTCATAAAAATTGCTCTTGTCATGTTATCCCATTCAAATCTAACATTAATATAATGACGAAACATTTTTTACATTTTACCGTGGTCTATTCACCATATATTTAGACTAAAAATAGTAAAAAATGATTGTTAGAATGAATACAAATTTTATAAGAATGTAACAGTATATCTTCTTTTTTTCGAATGTATTATATTTATAGATATATATATATAATATACATTAAACAATATGATTAATATATAATAATAATGTATGATCAAAATCATAAAATTAACTGTTAGTTATATTTCATTTATATTGTTTGTTTTAATTGCAATTAATAATACGTTTCACTGATTGTAATTACAGTAATTGATTTAATTTTACTTTGCAGAAGTTAAATTCGTCTATAAATTTTGACATAATTTATTTCAGGTAATAAATATATTCTAGCAGGATAACAATTAACAGAAATGAGTATTACTTTTCAAGACCAATACAGACTTGAATTCTAATTGCAGAAGATTTTTCAAACTATCATTAGGCAAACTGCCCACGAGAGACTTTGAAAGTTTACCAAAAAGACCATTCAATCTGTTTATATTATAATAAAAACGAAATCTGACAAACGATTGATTTATTATAATATACAGTTTTAAATTAAGCATTTTATATTTATTTATTTATTTAGACTCATACACTCTAAGCGTACAAATAATACAACAAAAGCCACCTCATTAGAAAACAAAATATACATAAATACAAAACATAGCATAACAATAGTAAATAATGCAATAATACAAAGTAAAATAATACAAAAAATCATAAGAGATCATTAACTCATAATATTATTGCTGTAACTGATTGCAGCATATATAAAAAAATAACTCTTATATTTATTTCTTCGAAACTTAGGAATATATAAAAGAGAACTATTTCTAAATTCAAACTGAGGTACAGTACATAATAGAAAATATGGTCGGATGGTAAATATCCATAAACATACATATTAATAAGTTTAATGTCTGTTATGATTATTGGTCCTTAATTGTTTTTATATTCAACATTTCATATAATTTGCTTGAAGGAAAATCCGAACACCAAAGAATTTTTTCTATTATTGCAACAGTATGTCGGATAGCATTATCAATTTTTTGTAAAATCGATTTTCTGTTATTTACAAAAAGTTGATAATGCTATCCGACAGCATTGTCACCAACAGCGGAGCTATATAATGGAAGACAATAATTAATATTAGATAATATGATAGAATGCAACCAAATTTTAAGTACATAAATATCTTTAATAACATGTACCTCCACAGAAAATTAGGCATTTTATAAATCTTAGCAGCGATATCAACAATATATAAAGAATAAAAAAAAATCTTGAATCCAAAAGTAGATCCAAATCTAGATGAGAATCAACTAATTGAAAAACAATTATTCATATACTTAATTATTTGTGTAATTTATTTATTTTTCGTTTAAAAATTTGCATAAAGATATTTAGTTAAATATATATTTTTTCATTTTAATTGAAATGAAATATCCTATATGAAAATATTTTGATAAATTTAGAATTATTCGCTCTTGTAGAAAATCAATTTTATATAATTTTCTTAGTTTATTGAAATAGTTACGTTGTTTAAAGTTTATGACATAATAGAATAACGCAAAATAAAAGAATTTGTTTAATAATGCTATTATTATCTAGCCTGTACTTATTTCTTTACATATCAAACTACTAAATCATGTGTATTTTATTCTTTTCTTTTGATAAACTATAAATTGACTTAAGAAACTTTTTTATATATCTGAAATTTGAAGTAACAGGATTGGCTGCTAGATAATGGAAACATTTTATAAAGAGTTTCCTGTATACTAGCCAATTTTTGGAGTAACGACTTTCTTGTCCTACTTTTCCCAAAATTGATTATTTCCAAAAGTATTTATTACCGCTACAACCATTTGCAGTAGAAAACATTTCAAACTTCACCTCGGATGCTAAAGAGTTTACTCTCTTCTCGATTCTTGGTAATTAACATTTCTTTTCTTTTTTTTTCAATTTAGTTTCAGAAAACCGAGAAGATAAGAAAATATGTTTTCTTATTATTTGATTACGAATGCAGTCTTTCAAAAAAATTTTGTTATTAAACGTTTCATCAAATATTAATAATCTGATTATTTCAAAGAAATTTTTTCCCATTTCTAAACAAAACAATTTAATATAAAAGATTAAAAAATATGTAACATCGGTAGTATCTATCATGATTAAATTATTTTTGTACAAATATAAATTACTGTATTGTAAAATATTTCAGAGTAAAACATATGTTTTAAAAATAATTTCTACTAGTTATCTAACATTTTAAAAATTATATTCAACTTTTTATATAAATATGATTGAGTGACTATGTTATGAATATTGTTTTAATTAATTTAGAACTTCTATCCACCTTTTTAGCTCTTTATGTCATGCTAGCAAATTGAAACAGAATAAAATAAAACTGAAAAAATGAATATATTTATCTATTCATAGCCCTTAAAAAAACAAAGTTTTCATAGAACTATACATATAGCATTAATTAATTCCTTAATTGTTTCAGTTCATGAATTTCAGCTGAAATAAAGTTATCAATGTTGTTTCATTATAATTTATGAATTAAAAATATTATTAGAAACATATATATCAACAAATTATGCATTTTAATGAGTGGAACAAATAGCATCAAGTCCATTCTGAAATTAATTTTGTTGATTGTTGCTCCAAAGTAACCACTAACTTTATTCATATCATCATCGACAACATGAAACTTCATCAAAATTATATATTTGCAGAAATGATCTAGAATTAAATTTTTGGAATGTATTAAACTTCCCTAACCAGATATCTGTTAAACACATTTCGCTGTTGTGGATAAGATTCTAAAGTTGAAAAGTCAGAAAGAAAATGGGATCATTAGAAAGGATTCGATAAATAAATAAAGATTAATAAAAGAACCAGCAATTAAAATTATATCTTTTCGAGGAAAAAATAACGTTATTGTATTATTCTTATCGTGAAGTCAATCTCACTTTTAACTGTCGATAGTTATATTTTTTAATTTTCTAATAAAGTAACCTTTACTTTAATAATTTATGAAATCATATACGATATCTTAACGTAACAGGTTTGACTCAATAATCAGTTATGTTTTCGCGAAATTCTTAATGTCGCAAATGAGTGCTGGCTGGAAGACTAATCTGTATAACGTATCTGTATCTGTCTTCATCCGTTATTTGCAAATTATTATAAACTTTGATGAATTGTGACAATAATAAAAATTAAAATTAAAATTTTTACATCAAAATGACCAAAACAGAGAAGTATAGAATTAAGTAGTCCAGCTATCTCGTATAACACGGTATATAGGTTCCGTTCCTAAAAAACGTCGTGCTGTGTGAAACTGTGTTATATGAGACCTGGAGCAAATACAAAAAAGTTAATTACGTTCCAAAACCAATTAAAAACAAAATAACTTTCTTTAATTCCACATAAGAAACTTAATTTTTATTAAGAATATTAATAACACCAAACATAAAGAAAGAAAAAATATATCCGTAAGATCCTACATAAACAATATAACTTACATAAAACAAAAGGAAAGAAAAAAGTATATAGCCTATATAATATTCATTTAATAATTATATCTTCCTTACCGTGTTCATTAAAAATGAGAACGTTTTTTTCTTTTTAACAATATCAACTTCACTTTCTGAACTTTTTCTGCATTTAAAGTTTGTGTAGCTTCTGCTCTCTTTACAAAATATGTAATCTTAGTTTGTTTGCTTGTCCTTACAGGATCATTGTAAATTTCACGGTATAGGGTTAAGCAATTTTACAGTTTACTTTTAAATTTTGGACTTCTTTCTGCTGAAGGGTTTCCATTCAAGAAAAGTGATTCTAGCTGTTTGACTAACTTTAGACCTTCCTGCAATTATTTTTTAGTGTTAAATTATTAACTTTACAATTTTCATCAATGCTGTTATCTTCAGAATCGATTTGATTTATTTCGGATGCCATTTCCACCAGATCTGCTTTGTCAACTTCTTCCACTAATAAATCTTGAATATTTTCAATAGCCATATCCACAAAACCTTCCCCTTCAATTGATTTTTCAAGTTCTAACATACCATTCATTCGATCATTTTCTGCCGATTCAAGCACGTTTTCTGTTTGAACTGATGCTGGCCATATCTTTTACCAACATGCATTTTAATGTTGATATTTTTAGTTTTTTCAGTGGTAGGGATATGATTTCAATGCAGTGTGCAATTCAAAATTGCTTCCATTATATCAATAGATTTCAAATCCATTGTAAAATCTTTGCTGAAATCCATTATAATGATCTTCTGATATAGCATGCTTTAAAGGTATATATAATCCAATGGCTGGAGCAATGCAGTAGTGTTGGGTGGTAAAAATAATACTTGTACATTAGGATGACTTAAATCTTGTGGATGACCTAATAGTAATAATAGTAGTAGTGCTTTGAAATCTAAATTTTTCGCTTTAAATAATTTTCAATCTCTCCCACAAAGCAATTCTGAAACCATTCTCTAAATAAATCTGCAGTTCTCCAAACTTTTCAATTTGCTTTCCAATATATTGGTAATATGTTTTTATTTACACATTTAAATGCACAGGGATTAAAAAATCTGTAAACTAACATGGGTTTCACCATAAAATTCCCCAATGCATTACTAAATAAGAGTAGCATTATACAATCTTTTGATATCTTAAATCCAGATGCAGTTTTTTTCTTTTTTTTAAATAAATGTTCTATTAGGCATTCTTTTCTACCAAATGCCAGTCTCGTCAGCATTAAAAACTTGATGTGGTGTGTATCCTTGCTCTTTGATAATTTTTTGAATTTTTTTTAATACATTTTGGCAGTTTCATGATCAGCCAAAGCAATTTCTCCTTGAATTCTTATGCCATATATTGAAAAATGCTTTTTAAATTTCTTGAACCATCCTTTACTGGCAACAAAATTTGGTTGTACAGAAGGTTCTCCATTTTCATTTAAGATGTTTATAAATTTTAAGAGCTTTTTGTTTAATTATATTACTGTCCAATGGGATTCTTTTTTGACAACTGTCATCAATCCAAATGCTGAGTGCTTTTCTCATTTTTCAAGTATTGGTGCATGGGGTCGAGCTGCTACTTTTGCAGATATCAAAGATCCTGCAGAATAGCACTTCTAATTTTCTTTTCATTTTTTAAATATGGTTCAGATTGTTGCTTCATTTAATTTTAGATTTTTTCTAATGTATGATGCTTTCTCTCCTTTTAAAAGGCAATCCAAAATTTGTATTTTTACTTCTAAAGAAATGAACTTCTTCTTAATTGTTGTTTTTATTTTTATCAGACATAGTTTGGGCATAAAATTTAATTTACAAAAATTAGCTGTAAAAACAAAACTGGGACGACCACAAGCAAATATCTCTCATGTTATAGATTTGTATTTAATTACAAAAAGTATGTTAGATTTACTATGTTATAGTTAAAAATTTAGTCGTCAGAATTGTTTAATTTTATATTATAATCAATTGGAAGCACCAATTAACTTTGATTTCTTTACCAACCTGCTACAAAACAATCGTTCTTTAATATATATTTCAAAAAAAATTTATGAATAAAAATGTATTTTTTTACTTCCTATTCCTCTACTGAAGAATAAAAATTTACTTTTTATCCAAGAACAGTATGTTTGGAACACAAAATACTCAAATGGAAACAATTAATGCAATCTCAAAATTAATTCAATTTCAAATTGAAAATAGACTGTTTATTGCCCTCTAATGACAAACTAGTGAAATTGAATGACTAATTTAACAAAGTATTTATCAATCATTGCATTTTGTGTGTGTATTGTGTCCCTAGTATGGATTTAAAAAATTAATAAAAATGTTTTGTATCGTAAGAGAGTAAACGTAATTTTCTAAATGTGTTAAGTAAAAACCGTGTTATATGAGGGTTTCTGCCATTTTCAAATTGTGTTGGAGCAAAACTGTGTTGTAGGAAATGTATAGGTGGGATACCTGTACTTAAAAAAGCTTCAGTCTATTTTTCATTATAATATTTTATTAGATTTAATCTTTCAGATTAGGTGGTGTATATTGGCAGCATAAATTATTTTACACACAATAGAAATCTAGCAAGTTAAAACTTTTATAAACTTAGCTTGTAAAAAACTTTACAAAAATATGTACTGAATGAATTTTTATTTAAACAACAACATATTTTAATCCTCTACTCTCGTCAAAGCTAATAGATCATATTCACAGCATGTCTATTAAAAAGAAAAACAAAAGAAAAGCATTTGATTTTTGGGTATAAATTTGTTTTCTTAATTTATTAGCAAGAAAAAATTGGATTTTGTGAGTCATGTATTGTATTCTTATATTGTTTTTTAATTGTGTATTAAGTTTCAAAATTAAAAAAAAAAAATTCTGAAAATGTTCAGGGTTAATTTGCATATGTAATTTTTGTGTGTTTTTTTTTAATTATTAATATGTTTTCTGTATTAGACAAAGAATATTTTTATATATTCAAATTCTCTCACATTTTGTTTCAAATAATATCAAATACTTGATAGTTTTAAAGAATTTTTCCAACTAATGAAACTTGTTTGTTTGTAATCTGCATAGTAACTTGATACTACTAAGCCTAATCCAAAGTCATATTATACAAACAATTGATCTCTCCCCTTCTGATAGTTGAAATATGATATTTCTACTACAAAAATAATTATATATCAATCATTTTTCTTCCTATTCTTCATTTTCTTAAAACAATGTGTGAAAAATACTTTATTTCATAATGAAAATTAGTTTTTATACAAAGGACAACAATTGTAAAAATTTCTTAAGTAAATATTTCTGTGATTTATATTTGTAGGAATGATTATGTGACCTATATGCTAGATGAAGCACTAATTTTTATTAAATTATTGCACATTACAGTTGTTTTGGTCAAGATCTGCATCAATTCTTGTTAAAAATAGTAGATGACGAGTTATTTCTCTTTATTTAATTATTCTAAGTCATTATTTTTAATTACTTTTTCCAAAATTAAAGTTATTGTTGCATTTTGAAGCAATGATAGGTTTTGATGCTTCTCCCCTAGTTTACATAATGACAGCTATCCCATAGCCTGAAATCAAGCAGTGACCTTGGATGGATGCTCATTGATAGTACTTTTACATCCTGGTCTACAAATTAGTTGTTCTGAATGCAGATAAGATTATAATATTAATATATCTTATATTAAATATTTTAATATAAGATTATTTATATTTTAAATAAAATAAAAAAATTTAAATAATAAACTTATGTAAACAATTGAATAGCTGACAGCAAAATCAGCTGATTATTTCCTGCTAAAAATCTAGGATGCTGACTCCAGATCAATCATCAAGTGTGGTCATGTTTAAAGTTAGAGATTTTGTTTTCTCTGATAACTTTAAACATGTTAAATTTTTAAATAAGCCTAATTTAAGTATTAAGATCTGGTGAAGTGTAGACATGTCATGAAAGTGGAACAAAAAAACAATAAAAAAAAACTATTGAAAAAATTCAATCCCAAATTACTCAGTGCAGCTATTGCGGATCAGATTTTTACATTTATTAGTTTGAAATTATCTCCCCAATGATGGTTCATAAATTTTTCAATTGTCAAAAATTTTTTAAATAACATTTTAAAGTTAGATAATTTGAATGGATTGTATTAATAGAATTTGAACTAATTTTTATCGAGTCTTATTCAGTCTGCTTTCTATATTTTATTAATCTTATTTTGGTTTTGGGACAAGAATTTTATTTTTGAAATTTTTAGTAAATAAGCTCTAAAATTCATAAGACTGAAAAAATGTTGCCAATATAAAAATATTGATTAATTCTGTTAACATAAACAATATTGTTTCTTATTTGTTCATTTATTGCTTTATTTTTACTGATAATTAAGTAAAATATGAGAAAATCCTAATGTAAACATCCTCAGGCTATTTAAAGGGTTGTGACACTTTTGTTTTATGACAACCAGTCATTTCATGGGAAATTATGCCCAAGCCTACTTTACTGCATTTCGTGTGGTATTGGATGTAATGTCAACAAAGCAACTGTAGGCCAATTAAACCAGCACAATGTAGTCGAAATGATGCAATGTCGTAGTGTAGTTGGTTTCTGAGAGATTTTAATGACACGAGTGATTACGTAGAAACAATTTTTTTTTTATTCCTCCAAAAATATTGATTTTATGCCATTCCTATATCTGTTTTCTATCATATAAAATAATTCTGATACGATTATGTTTATTTGTTGATTTTTTATTGAATCTAATGTAATCCAATCCAATTTTATTATTTAAATAAAATATCATATTTCAAAATCATAGCAAATATTTTGCTATTGATCAATCTCTACAATCTAATTGTTTTTCTGACACTAGATTGTATATTCTAGATAAGTTAGGAACCGAAAGTCATATCCAGGTTTTCTGCTAATATGGGTGTGTGATTGAATTTAGGGGAAAATATAATTGCATTATTATGTAAACAAACTGTGAATTAAATTTGAATTTCTATATCTCAAAATCTCTTAAAACATTTTAAAGAATTTTTAAATCTAATATAAAAAGAAATATGCTTTTTTGTTAACAAATGAAAAATTATGATCTTTTCTATCAATTTAATATTTTACTAATTTTTTCTAATATGATGAGTAATATGCAAATGGCATATAGCTTTCACTTAAAATTATATTGTGGAATAATTATTAAATCAAATCAACCAAAGTGTTATTTTCTCATTACATAAGATTATATTCTATCAAATTTTAAGCAAATTATTTTTTTTTATATTTTCAAGTATGGTTTGAGGGGGCTGATTTTTTTTAGAAAAATCTAGTTTGTGATTACTTTATATAATTAAGAGAAATCTCCCTAATTTCTTTCATTTCCTAGTCAATATAGAGCATTTTACCAAAATATATATCTAATACTGATATATGAAGCATCTTATAAAAAAAAAGTTAATAATGTAAAAAATGAGTATGTTCAAAAAAAATTAAATATTAAAGAAATTAATAATATATTTCAACAAACAGCCATATATTATACTACGCTATAAGGTGAAAAAACAAATTTAAAAAATATATTAAATATAAAGAAAAAAACTTTGTGGGAAAAAATTATCAAACAAATAAATATAGTTATACTAAGAGAAACTACTGAATTTTTTCTCTGAAACTATAAATGCAATATAAAATATGCTTATTGCAATTGAATCCAATCTGAAAATCCGGAAGGTACAGAATTTTCAAAAATTCTGCATGACCCTGAAAATTTTTACTTTGTGCAATAGACGATGCCATTTCTCTCAGACACCAATTACACTGTGCCTGGTTAAAGTAGACAATATTATAACTATTATGAATGAGAGTGGATTATTTTCATATGTTGTTTTTTTTATATAAATTCGAAATTTATATAAAAAATTAAAAATCATTGAAATGAAGGAAAAACATATCAATAGAAATATTTTATTAAAAAATTTTTGCTACTTTTTGAATAATTATACGGCATAACTTAATGAAAATTTGCATAACACTTTATTTTTTGTTGCTAATTTTTTAAAATATGATCAGATTTTTTCATTCATACCTTATTTTATTCATAAGGCTTGCCACTATTAAAAAATAAATATTTCATTAAACGGCTAAGATTCCATACAAAAAAAAAATTTCTTCAATTTCACATAATGAACACAAAGTTGTGAAAGAAAATTTTAAAAAATTTATATCATTTGAATCAAAATAAAGAACAATTATAAAAATTTCAAAAAATTTTGATGAAAATTAAGTGAGAGTTCACAATATTAATTTTTTTGCATATTACTTCGAAATATGTTACAAACCTCAACAAGTTAATTATATATATAATAAATTTTTATATACATTATAAAAATATAAATATAAATTTGCATTCTAAATTAATATATTTAGAAACAAATTTTTGATTTAAAATCATTATAGATTTTAAATCAATAATTATTTTATTATTTATAATTTTTAATTTTATAATTAAAAATTATAAATAAAAAAATAATTATTATTAGCTTATACTTATCCTTAAATTTTAATTTTTTTTTCATAATGATCAATTTATACTCAAATTCTGAGATGATTAATTTAAAATAATCATATTTTTATACAAGATTTATATTTAAATTATATGCAGAGATATGGAAAACATACTTGGGCATAGCTTCTTAATGTTTCAAGATTATCCTGAGCAGAAAAGATGCACACATCTGTGCGTGATACTTTTGAT
>WUQG02018942.1:0-11511 GCA_011317285.2 Androctonus mauritanicus | reverse complement strand
TCCCAATACTGCAAGAAGTGCTGTAGTGAGTTATTAAAGTAAAGTGATATTAGGGAATAGCAGTAACCTACTTCTGAGTTTATTGAATTAAATGTATTGCAATTCTAAATAAAGTTCTTGTTGTTTAACAGAATATAATATAATATTACCTATTTCTTTTTAGAAAAATTCTTTGTTTCATTTCTCTTTTTTTTGTTAAAAAGTAATGAACATAATATATTTTGTTTTTGTTTGAAAATTTTTCAAATAAAAATAGTGAAAGATTTCTTAGAAAATTCTGCTAACTTACTTTTTATTCTTATGTGATTCTAAAATCATATTTGCCTACTATTTTGTAATCATATTTCTATTTAGTTTCTTACATTGAAATTTTCACTGATTGTTTTGAACTATTTATTTTCTTTGTTGTTTGTCTCACATATTTGTGAAACTTTATTTCATATCCTCATTTGAATATTTTTTTGTAGGAATGTAAACTTCGTAAGGAGATATCGGATGATATTATCTGAATTGCAAATTTTGCTACTTGTTTAGAAAAATTTTCAAATTCCATTAATCATTTAATTTTTTATTTATCATAAATCCTATGCAACTTTTCTTCCATTTACTCTGTTATAAAATATATATATATTAAAAAGTGAAAAAATATATATAAATCCACTTTTTAAAATTCTATTTGTTAATATATTGAGTTATTTAGATGAATTATACTGTATAATAGGTAAACCATGTAGAAAGAATGAATGAAGAAAACATCTGTAAAAAAAATACACAATTGAAATTTTTTCTAAACAAATAAGAATACTGTATATTCTGAAAAGATAAGAATATTCAGTAAAATGAGAAATTATATTAAAATTAGAAATAATGAAATTTTACAGTTTTAATGATAAATTTATTTTGAGTTGAGAATGAATTATTTGTTTCAATTAGTTTACATTATTAATAATCAATACATCTTTTAATATTTTAATTTATAATAGAAATATTTTATTTAATAATACTATTTATTCTGTCCAAGGGTATTGTTGATTTGTTGACTGGATATCTGTATAGAAGAATATTAACTTTCCATTGGAAGGATCCAGGTCAAATTCTGGATTCTATTCTAACTACTAATTTTTTGAGCAGTCTGTGAACTGTTAATTTCATCTTTCAGTGCACCAACCAATCCTTTTATGGATATATCCAGTCTAATTGGTGGGCCCTAACTGAAGTGTTAAATCATATTATTTAAAATGTGATGGTTGCATTAAAATGACTCAGAAAAATATAGTATTGATTTTTTAAACACTCAAATACATGATAAATTTCATACACAATATAAGAAAAATGGAGTAACATAGAAATTATTATATGGATATGATAATTTTTATTTTTAACTGAAAATAGTTTTAACAATTATTTATATGATATGTATGGCTAATTTTACCCTCATATAATTAATGATAAATATTAAAAAGAAGTTGTAAAAATAAATAATTTAAACCTTCAATAGAAGATAATTAATTCAAGCTGAATAATCAAAATATTAAAGACAATTTTGAGAACTTATAGAAAAGAAGTCATAAAGAAATAAAATATGATTTTTGTTCAGGGGCTTTGCTCCTTTCTAATCCAATTAGCGATGATATGATTGAGTTTGGTTGGATCCAGTTGCAAAAATGAAATTGTTTTTTTTATTTCATAATTATTTTATGAAGACAATAGATACTAATTCATTCAGATTTGTGTTCTTCAGTTTCACTGTAATGGACACATGGAAAATTCATCATTGAATAAGTATTGAAAATATAAGAAAATTTATCAAATCATCAGTCTCAAAATTGTCTCCATTATTTTAAGTTTTATCGATATAAAATTAGAGCTATTTAGTTAAATGTTTTAACAAATTAATATAAATCATCTACTTTTTATTTTGCTTTTTCTGTTTTAATATTTTTTAGTGTACTTTATTGACTTTTATACAAAATTTCTCCTGGCTGCATAGAGACAATTCTATACTTACTGGGAACCCAGTAAGTATAGAATTAAACGCAATACTTTGCTATATCAAAAAGCGACAAACGAGAGATTGGGATCCATACTTAAGCTGGATTAATTTGATGATATATCCATCCCTGCAGTCTGTACAATATAAACCATTTTGCATCGGAAAAAAATTAGATTTGATTTTCTTTCCGAAATTGAATCCTAAGTTTTTGTTGAATTAATCATCGTTTATCGAATAGTAAAAAAAAACGTTTGAAAAAATTAAAAGAAAAAATAAAAGATAAAGCAAAATTATGATTTAGAATTTGAGCTTGTTTCAGAATCTTAAGAGTGATATCGATCAGTGATCGATTATTCGACTTATCTGAAAAATTCTAATCGTTTTAAACAAGCTAAATTTGAACACCATTTTATTCAACTTCGTTTAAAATTTGAATTTATTTTATATTCTTATTGAATATTATGTTATAGGATCGATAGAATCGACAGATGTTTTGATATCGGGAGACGAAAAGCATTAAAAATAATGATAAATGTGATAATGATAAATAGATGATAAATGTGAAGCTGACGTGCAAACCATTTTTTTTAATAAAAATATTTACAGTAAAGGTATACGAACTAATCTGGAATAAAAACTTATTTATTTAATAAATTTTCCATAAACACTTTATGAAATACGATTAATCTAAAATATGTTGAAAAATCTATTCGTTAATATGAAATTCATCTATTTTAGTCGATATTTCTAGTATATACAGTACTATATATATAACTTTAAATTATTCGTAGATTCTCATGGATGGCTGGTTATAAATTATTAAACTATTATATGGCTAGCTAAAAAACTGCCTATCTGAATTTGAACCATGTTTTTTCAATCCCGTTGAATTTTCTATTCTTTAATGCATTCAAGAGTGAAAATATGTAATTAAAAGAAATTTATAGTGATTTATACTGCATATATATGCAGATCATCTTTTTTAATTAATAGTTTTTTTTTTTTTTTGCATTAAACATAATTTTTATAATAAAAATTTTATGCGTGTCGAAGATTCATTTTTTAATGATCTATATATTAAAAAAATGTATAATAATCACATTAAATATATGCTTATATGAAAAAATATTCTAAGGAAGGCTATAATTACACAAAATCTTTCTTAATTATTACTATTATCATTAGATCTAGAACAGGATAATCTCGCAAATTTTTATGGGGCTACATTAATCTTTAATATGAAAAAATTCTTATTATTTTTATTTTTAAAAATTCTTTTTTTTTTTTTTTAATTAAATAAGAAGAGCTGATTTCAATTAGTAAAAATGTGATCAGCTTATTGTAATAATGCTTTATCGATAACTTCTAATTGTTATAAATTGAAAACTTAACATGATTTTATTTGCATAACTGCTTACCACTATGGAAATATTTTTTTACGATATCCCTAAAATAGAGTCGAGACCTCATTTAAAATATATTTATATTTTATAAATAAATTTATATATTAGTTATAAAGAATAAGCCTATGCTTCAAATGATTCAATGAAGTGAACAAAGTCCAAGAAAATATTTTTTCAGAAAATATATTTTTCTCTCATATAAATTAATTCTTTAAAGCAATACGAATTACAGTAATTTAATAATTAGACAATAATTTATTTATTAAATAATATAGCATTTTGTGCAATTATTGATTATGAAAACATGAAGTGATTTATTGTACGGAAACTAATAAAATTATTTCGTAAAATTCAGATTTATAAACTTTATTTACTTCACATGAACCTTTTAGATTAAATTAAAATTATAAATTTAAATACATTAATATTTTTTCGTATTACTTTCGAAGCACTGTAGGATATTTAAACTTTACAATTTTTTGATTTTCGTAAGCATTTGAATTTTTATTCTCTGAAACATTAATTATGTTCATTTACATCTAAAGTAGTTAAATTTATTTTACTCTACGTTCATTAATTGTTTACAACACATTGATTTTTACATTTGCATTTTTTTCTTTTCACTTTTACAATACAGTTTAATTTTTCTGCAGACATATATACTGTAACTATACACTGATACGATAACAAATCTTTATATCTGTTTTTGTTTATATATAAAGAGAAATTTTAATAAGATAATTTATAATTTGTTTTTTTTTTATAAGAGAAGCATTTATTAATTAGTACTATGAATTATTTTTTCAAAAATTTAAAAAGATTGCCATTACTGATTTACTTTATACTTTCGTTTTATGTATTTGTGCACACGATAAATTTATTGTTATACACAGAAAAAATATAATTTCTGAATAAAATAATTATTAAATTGAGGAAAATTTTAAATATCTTCTTTTTTTCTATTCAATTAAAAAAAAAAAAACAATTCGTTTTCTCCAGTAAATGTTATCATTTTAATCTTCCAACTGACATCATTCCGGAAAGAAAACCACATCTACACCGGAAGATAAAAAATTAGCAGAAATTTGAAAAACATTATTAAAGATTTTACTAAAAAAATTTTTAATAAGAAAATTTCCAACTTTATCAAAATAAAACTACTTGTAAACAAGACAATGCAAACAGATTCGAAAATTCAATAATTTCTCATAGGACTTCTTACAGATGGTAAATTATTTATGAAGAGTTCATTTAATATTGTGGGACAAGTACAGGAAAATAATAACCTACATTCACCTAATTCGCTGATTTTATTTTCGTTAATTTAAATAGTGCTCGATAAAACTTAAAAAAATATATTGTTTAAAATCAATATTCTTGAAAAATAATGTAAGAATAATATATCAAATTGACATTCATCTGTTTATATTTAAATTATCAATATTTACATATAATTTAAATATATATTATTTTTTTTTGTGAGTTTTTCTGCTTCGTTACAGTATTTGCATTAATATAGGCTATATTGGTTAGAATGATAAGTAAATTTAATTCCTTAATTAGTGAAATACATTAATATGATATTGTAATGATATACCGAATTTGAAATAAATATGGAGAACGATAAAGACGCATTCTCAAATCTAAATATATCTATATTGTTGAAACTGCATTCGTTTCTGTAATCGACGTACTATAGAATATCTTATTTATTTAATCGCTCATGATATTCAATTGTGGTATTCAGTTGTGATTTAACAATACAATATCTAAATATTATATTGTTATATCACAATATGAAATTCTTTCTATAAACAAATCATTCGATATAATATGTAATTTATAATTTTTCAAACTTGTAAATACAGTATAAATATTTTGAGTTTATAATAAATTAATCATTGATCAACTTTTTAAAATCATTTATTTTTTAATTATTTTTATTGATATTAAATTTTAATAATTATTTTTATATGTTGGCTATAACATCAGTATTAAATTATTTCAAAGCCGTTCATGCTTAAAACCTTGGCTTAAAACACATTGTCATCAACAAAAACATCTTTGCATCAATCTCGTAAGATTTTTTCGACGAAATACACGATTTTTTTCTTCTTACTAAAAAACGTGGCGCCCTCTCGCGATAATAAAATTATTTGCTTTAAACGTACGTTTTATTTAAAATTAATAAATAGATTAAAGGGATTCTTAATAATAATTGAATTAGAATCAAAGAAAATAAAATAATTAAATGATCTGTTTTAATCGATGCTTCATCAGTTTACGTACCAATAGGTGTAGTTCCTTTAACGGAAGCAGGAAACAACACGAGGATATTTCCAGCGCGTGATCGGAACGACCTTTAGTGTCAAAATGAGATAAAACTTCGACATCATTACTTAGTTTCCTGTTATTACTATGATTTTTTTTAAAGTTGTGTTGATTTTTTCTTTGCAGATGTTATCTAAACAGAGCCCCTATTTTTCACCAACACAAACAGGTTTGTAAGATTTTTTTTTTTAATTAAATGTAATAATGTATTACATCTATTAATATGATAGAATAGTACATTTTATATTGCCTTTTTTGTTTACATCTATATTATTAACGGATCTATTAACAAAATCATGATAGTTTATTAAAAAGGATTTTGTTAATATAACTATTAAATACTAATATCAAAAATATTCTGCATAAAACTTAAAATTTTAATAACAACTATTTAAAAAATTGATTGCTTAGAGAAAATATTAATGAAAGACTGGTTAAAATGGAATCTCAGCCAAATAAATAGTTGATGACATAAAACTTATTAATAGATCAAACAAACAATTTTTTTAGCAAGTTTTATTTCAGAAATTTATATTTAAGTTTTTTAATAGGTTCTCTACCTTCTCCAGTTCCTGCTGAAAGTCCTTTTGCATTCGTGTTTGGCGTTGTATGTGGAGTTCTTGTTGTGTTGGTATTGGTCCTTGTTTTGTGCCTTGTCAGGTAAATAATTAACCTCTAAGAATAATGGAATTTTTATTATTTTTATTAAACTATTTTAACTTTTCTTTTCTTAGAAGGAAAAGTGGACATCCTTATGAAGAAGGTGAGCGATTTGGTCTTACTGCATTGATTCGTAGAACTGTACACCGCAATGGTCACCTACCTCGAGGTAAAGGTGAATATATTTGTAATGTTTGCCTTGTGAGGTATGCCTTCCTGCATGACAAGATATACTGGAAATGAGCTTCTTGTAGTATGAAAATAATAATACAACAGATTTTTTTTCCAAGAAAGAATTTAAATGTTCATAATCAGTTCTTATATTTATTTGCAAAATTGGCTAATTCAAACAAATTTTTAAATTTTGAGTTTTTAAACTAATTCTTTGAATTAATTTTCTTTTATTGATTTTTAATATTTAAATATATATAATAATATGAATTAACATTTTAAAGCTTTTATAATTCTTTAAATAATTATAAAATTTATTTTAATTATTATTTGATCATTATTATTATTATAAGATATTATGAAATAAGACACATCAAAAATTGTTATCATTAACTTTTGTTGTTGGTGTTTGCATTTCAGTTTTTTAAAAATAATTTTTAATTATTTCAGTATTAAAATTTTTCAAATTATTTCCTTATTGAAAGCTTTTAAATATTGAATTTAATTGCTTTATTTCAAATAAACTCAATAAAAAAAAAATTGAATTTAACATTAATTATCTGAATAGACTTTAAAAAATTTTAAATTTATATAAAAATGAACAAAACATATAAATATAACAACTGACTGTAGTTTAAAAAGTTGTTATATAAATAAAAAAGTAATTATTAAAGCTATTATGCTGTTAATCTTATTCTGTCTTGATTTCAGAATTTTCCAAGAGAATAAATTAGGCAAAATTGAATTATTAATCAATGTTCTTTGAGAAAATTTGAAATTATTTGTTACTAATTTGGAATTAATGTTAAAATTGGAATATGTAAAATTGTATAATTTTATTTATTATAGAATTTTATTAAGTTTGCTTAATGAATAATTTTGAATATCAATAATTTTAAGATAAATTGATTAAGTAAAAAGTAATCTGAGTGGAGTTTTTCCAATTGCGAAATGAACACCTTAATAAATAATGAGCTTTGTCACATAATCTAAATTACAAATAAAGTTTATATTTATCTATTTATTTTATTTATATTAAATTTTTTTATTTCCTAATAAATTATCACAGTTGATTGTGAGAAAAAAAAGACTTTGCCAGATAAAATAATTATCAATCCTCTTTTCAGTATTGAATTTATTAAATTCAATTTCTTGTGTGTATTTCATAATTATTGCTTTATAAAGTTATTAATCTGATTGCATTTAACAGTTTGCATACTAGAAGTTCAGGTAATTTATTGAATGATTTACTATTACAAAATATACAGTGAAAAAATTTTCAAAATTCTTAAATATGTAAGACAATTTTGTCTTACATACTTAAGAATTAAAAGAAATAATCTCATTATTTCTTTTAATTTTGACTTAATATAGTATTGCATGGATTAATTCATTAATATTTATTGAGTTTTTCCTATATAAAGAAGTTTAGTTAGAATTTGATCATCTAAGAAATTATATTTTAAAATCTAGTTATATCTCAAAATATATCTTAGTCCTAAGGAGAGTCATAAAATCATAGAAATGTTTTCATATGTCATATTTTAAAATTATCTTCCTGAAATTTTCAAATGGAATTACAAAATTTCATGTATATTACTATATCTAATATAATATTTACTATATATATATATATAAAATTTTATGTGTATATTATAATATACAAGTATATATTATATTAGATATAATAAATCTTTCATTTATATCTAGCTTAAATTGTAGAATTTTTATTATTAGAAGTTATTTAAGAGATAAATATAGTTGGTATATAATCTTTGATGTTTGTTTCACTAAAATCAAAAGAATAATATCAGTACTATATAGCAGATCAAAGAAAACTTTTTTTACTACAGTTGTAAACATTCTGCCACTTAGAAATAAAAGAGCAGTCCAGCACTAAGCAGAAAAGAATCTTAAAGATTTTTTTCTGCTTAATGTTTAGTGAAAACTTTTTGTCAATTTTTTTTTGGCTTATAGTGCCTGATATTAGAATTTTAATTTTCTTGATTCAAGATAGATAGATTTTAATTCACTTTTTTGTGATTCATTTTGTGATCATAAATTTATGTATACAGGTTTTTTGAGATTGACTGTTAATAGTGAAAATTTGATCAAATGAACTGTACAAAGATATTGATAGAATATTTTTGTAAACTCTATAAAAAATAATTATGCTTATATATATTATGCTGATAATAGAAAACAAAAAGTAGATAAACAAAATTCATTTTGGTTAATTTTTTTAATAGTGGAAAAAATTTAAATTATTTTACAAAAAGGTAAAAGTTTTATTATAATCACAAGTTTAATTTTTTAGATTAAAAACTATAATTGTTAAAATGAATTTAGTTGTAAGCCAAAAAGTCAGAATACTTAGAAAAATTATTCTGTACATGTATAGTGATAACTCCAATTTGAGATCCAAATTTTATAAATATAATTCATACCAAAATTCAGTTTTAGAGGCTTACCATTTTATAATAATAAAATGTTTTAAAAATTGAATAAAATACTTCTTTTTAACATGTAAAAATATTTAAAATATGCCAATGATAGCAGACACTACAAATATATTTCTTGTAGAAGAGTTTTAAATTTTGCAATGCTTGATAAATAATTATTAAAATTTGTGTTGTTGTTCTATATTTGATGTATATTTTAACAAAGTTTAATATATAATTCAGTCTGCTGATTGTCCTTGTGGAAATGTTTTGACATTTAACCCATGGTCCTAGTTCTGCTGCTGGTATTCATTTTATAGTTCTGTTATTCCTCACAATATTGATTGGATGGATGAAGTAGCAATGGCTTATTATCTGGAATATCAGGTTCAGTTTCAGATTGCACACCTTGAACTATATTATTTCAAACTGAATGATCCATTTCACCATGGGTTGAATGGCTCTTGATGGGCGTTGGTGTGCCCCACCATTTAGTGTTCTGTTGAGTGGAAAGCAATGCAACACAAATGAGGCAGAATCATATCATATATATATTATTGTTTTTTGATAATGTTTGTACTGAATTAGTATGACTATTGTTTTTCTTCAAAGAATATTTTATAATAAATGTTAAACAAAGATATTTGGCTTTTATTGGGCAAGTTTCTTTTCTTTCTTCCTTTTTAATTATTATGTCGCTTTCAAACCAAAAGATATTAACTTTCAAAGATTGAAACTAATGTGCTAAATTCAGATGTTTTAAAAATGAAATATGGCACCCTGAATTGAACTCAGTTCTAGAGTGGTAAATGACTCCTTAATTTTGTATCCATATAGATGGAATTTTGTCTAATTTTTCTATGCAATCTACAAATCTGTTTATTATGGATTTTAAGAAATTACTATTTCAGATTATATTATGAAAGTTAATGTCAATTATTGAAGTTCATTTGTTATCATTTATATTGCTAAATAGTATTTCAAAATATTTCAATGAAAAATGAGTGATATTTTTTTAGTTCAGGAATGCATTATAATTTTTTCCATTAAATCCATGGTAATTGTTTCCAATTCTTGAGAATTTGATTTACGAACATTTTTCAGGAATATTTTATTCTCATAAATTGAGCTAAGGAGTATTTGATATGATTCTGAACATCTTTGCACAGTATCATATTCAGAGAGGCTTTGGGGCATGTGCCTCCTTAATCGTAGAACTGCCTGCGCAGAACGGCTACTGTTCAGTAATTAACGTTAATTATTAATAAGTTTATGAATTATTAATTTGTTGCGACAGAAATTGATTGACATAAGTATTATATATCATTAGAATCCTAACATTATGTAGTTTCATAATATATTGATCAAATCTGTCAGATTTTAATCTATAAAATGCAAAAAAATCGTAAATCAATCAATATTAATTAATTAATTAAATTAATTAAACTGCGCAGGCGGCGAGCTGATTAGATCGGCAGCTGGCAGTTCTACGGTTAAAAATATGTTAATGGAAATTATTACATATAATAACTGAAAATATAATATTCTTTGGCTAATTATTAAAATATATTTTAAATTTTTAAAGAAATCCAAAGGATTTTTCAGATGTTAGTACTATTTTTAAAAATTTGCTAACAGGACAGTGACACTCAGTGGATTTAATTTCAATTTTGGTTTTGGTTTGACTTATGCCTTGCTGGCTGTGTTTTATCTAACGATCTATATTGGTGATTGTTGTATTTTCTGTTCAGCTATGTAATAGTGAACAATGTTTCTGTAAGATCCTTAAACAAAATAAGATAACAAAATAGAAAATAACCTTTGTAATTTACTGCTGGATAATTAAATTTAAATTTTAATTAATGTTTAACTAATAAGTGTGCATTTAGAGTTTAATATAGAGAAACAAAAAAATCAGTCAATTTTAGTTATATATTTTGTAAAAAAAGTGAAATTTTCTGACAGAAAGAAATGACTTTGCATGTGATGAAAAGCTAGAAGAAATACCATCAACTTCACAAACTAATGTATATGAATTGGTTGTACTTAGTATGTCTTCAGATGCATTTCAAAGTGATGAAATTAATAATAATAATAATAATAATAATAATAATAATAATAATAAGGATATATCAAACTATGTAAATAAAAAATTAAGTGACAAGGAAAAAATTTTTTTACTTGAAATTTTCTGGAGAACAAATGAAAATTTTAAGTTTCCTTTAACAGCAACTGGAAAAAATAAAGGAATGACGGAATTCAATTACAAATGGCTAACAAAGTATTTTTGGCTTGCTTATTCAAAAGTTCAAGATGGAGTATATTGCAAGTATTGTTTTTTGTTTGCTCAGGATAACGTGGGAAAAAATAGTCAATCTCCAGGACAGCTTGTTAAAGAACATTTAATAAATGGAAAGTAACTATAGAAAAATTTGACTCCGTAATTATGCTCTTCTGTGCTACACAGTTCATAATTAATATGTTTATACTGCTTAAAACACTTAATTAATAG
>WUQG02018931.1:0-11512 GCA_011317285.2 Androctonus mauritanicus | reverse complement strand
GTTTTAACTATACTTATTAAATAAATTTTAACTTGTATTTTATAAAATATAGCGACTCGTTCAATAATTTGAGGAAACTTTTTAACTCGGATACTTTAAATAATCGGGAGGGAGACTTTTTCAGACTGTACAAAATTTCATCCATTCGGCATTTGGCCTATCATTCCACTACATTTTTCGGATACGTACAATTAGAATTCATTTTATTTTACGGATAATCAACGAATTTTATTTATCAAAACTTCGAGTCACCAATAAGTAAATATGAAGGCAAACGGAAAAAATTAAAGAATGGAGAAATTGAAATTTGTACGTTTATTTCTATCTTGTTTGGATGTAAGTAGAATTAAAAAAAAAAAAAAAAAAAAAGCGTGGGTGGACTGGTAACATTCGAAAATATTAATTCAGTTGTTTCATTCCACATTTATTTAATTTTACTTATAAAATGTCTATCTATAATATCGAATTAATGTATAGGTTCCGTTATATAGTTATTTAACTTAAAACGTCTTCTTAGTGAGATTTCTAAAATTATATCCGGTAGGGTTGCGATTCACTCTCTTGTGGTTGAGATCATGTAATGTAAGCCCTATTTGGCCAGACGCTATTGTATAATTTTTCATTTTCTCGCGTTGACAATAAAAAGAAAGAAAATCCTTTACATAAGAATAGTAAAGATTTTGTCATTTAAGAAAACTTTGGCCATTGTCTAGAAAGAATAATAATAATAATTGGAAGTAAACTAAATAGGCGGCTATACGGCCCTAATTTTGTATGTTAAATACTTTACATCTTTGTTCTGGAAATCGATGGTAATTTCAAACGTTTTTTTTTTCTTTCAGCTAGACGAAAACAAGGTCGTGTAGAAGTTAGAAATCATTACGATAGCGCAAACTGCAAATCTGCTGGAAAAGAAATCCATCTCTGGCAGTGGTTCTTTAAAGAAGAAAAAGAAAAAAAGAAAAAAAATAAGGAGTTTGAAGAGCTTTTGTTCGAATTTTCTGGTGTGTCTTTCTCCGTAGACGTTCTTCTCGTCTAATTCTTACTTATATTCGGAAAGAAAAACAAGGGATTTATTATAGAAAGTATGGCCAGTCTTATTTAGCGGCTCCTAATACTCTATTTCTTTTATAAAATTATTTTTTGGAGATTTCTTTAAGAGCGGACCTACTGGGTGGAGAATAAAAACAGTTCTAGGACTATAAATTGTTTTTATAAAATTCTCCGGAAGTTTAATAAAAGTTAAATATCCCTGGATGGCCGTAAAGAAATTTAGGATATTTCAGGAGATTTATCCTAATCTTGAGTAATTTAAGATAATGACAGGAAAGTCGGAAAGAATGTAAGATTTATCCAAATTAAGGCGAAAGGATTTAGTGGAAGGAATTTCAATACTTCATTGTCTTTTAAAGATCAACGAATCTGGGTCCTACATATTTAATAGCTCGGATACCGATACAAATGGAATTTGGTTCTATGTGGCCGAATAGGGAAAGAGGTATGTTTATCATGTGCCAACAGAAGGTGGTAATAGAAATTCAAATTCAACCACTTTGGAAACACTTCATTAAGTTTTAATTAACATCGAAGTAAAGTACTTTAATCTACATTAGAAATCTGCCCGAGCTATTTCTATTATCTCTCTAGACATTTTCCGAGTAGATGATGAATTTCCGTTCATCATTAAATCATTAAATCGAAATTTATTGGGTAAGGTTTCGAAAGTGAGAAAGAATTGCCTATAATCGATACGGGTGGCATTTACCATCCGCTTCTTAATTAACTCGGTATAATTCTTAATAATTCGCTGACCATAAAACTCCATCAAAACGGAGTAAACTAGCCACAAGTACCGTACGGTGATTAGTTTTTTGACACCAATAGAAAATTACCCGAAGTAAGGGATATAATTAAGCCGAATTATCAAAGAATGGCTTCCAGAAACAAAAGAGAAATATGGCAGGAAGTTTATGCATCGATAGCCACGCTTCTACTTCCTAAAGCCCACTCCAACGTACACAAACAGATATTCAATAACGCTGATGTTCTTCTGCTATTGTATCTGAATGGCCGAGATAACACGCAGACTCGAGAGAATCTAGCTATCGACTGGCGAATTCATCCGGCACTTGGGACCACAGAGATGAGCGATTTGGGAGAGAACAAGACAGTCGTTGGTATGGTGCACAAAGTGAAATCCATACTGGTAATTGCTTAGGGAATAGAAATCGAAGAAATTCCAGCCAGATAATACTATATTGACCTAAGACACGGTCGGCCAGCGTAAAACTGTGAAATTTCTATCCGTATCGTAAACGTCAAGAACGCTTACTTCCACTCCCACCTGAATCTAAATGAAGAATTTATGCACATTTGGTAGCGGGGTATTTGGCCAACCAAATATTCCCAAATATATCTTGTATCGAGGGCTATACTCCATTTGCTCTAAATAAATGCGACTTTACGAGTACTACTACTAATAAATTTCCGGTTTACTTCCCATAAATATCGCTGGTTCCGGCTTTATATTTAATATACGACCTTCCTTTCCGACTTTAAAACCCAGAACCCGGCCTTTTTCTGCGCCTATTTGTCGTCATTTTGCATTTATATGGCACTTACAACTATGTTAATATAACTTTACATGGCCAATTTTTATTTTCATATTTATAAATCTTATAAATTTTATTTCTAGCGTTAATCTGCTACAAATTTATTAAAAACAAATTCAATTGGTCCAGATGGAATTTTAAAAGATTCCCTATCGATTTTGCCATTATTTAAAATGTTACTTTTTGCGCATTTGGAATAAAATGCATTTATACTATCGAAAGTAGCTGACTTCCTTTGTCGCTTGGCCACACCATCCAGCTTCCCACCTACTCGAGACAATTCCAATCTTTCCGTTACAAACGGCACCTGTCCTATTCGCTGCTAGACTATTTTATAACAAATATAATTAAATTGTATCCCACGGTTAGTCGGACTTCTGTAGGGAATAGATTTAGGGAATTTTTCACCTTTTAAATTATTATTATTCTGGAAGATGTAGGGTAAAATTTCCAATAATTTAAAACCACTCCAGTTCAGTTGTGTACAGCCACCGAATTTTCCTTCTCTTCCCAGCCACTCGATTTGTTCTTCTTTTCCGGTCTTGATTTATGCTTTCTTCTAAAATATCTCTTACCATTTTTCACTTTGGTTTCTGTTGCTATCCAAATAGGATTCATCTTCTCACAAGTTACAGTTGGAGGTAATCTAGGTTCCGACGCTAACTTTTTTCCCTGGGGATTATTTTTCTCGCTCTATTAATGATTTTGCTAAACGGACAAATTTTCTCCCATCGTAATGTTTACATTCTATTATTATAAAATATTTATGGAATTATTTAACTACTTAATCGACCGTAACTGTCTAATCTCAAATGCTAACAATAATTGTCTGGAAAATTGCCTTAACTTTTTACTATCCGTTTATTTTATAGTTTATTAACTTAGGAGAATTTTTTTCGCTCGCTCTCTCTTTTCTTTCGATTTATTCCGAAATTTCGTCGATAGCTTAGTTCTTCGGCTATATCTTTCTTTGCACTAAGTTAGATTTTCCATTTCTCGATGATTTTAATCGGTTAGTAGGGCTGGTAACAGATATCGGAAAGATATATTTAAAATTGGTTTCCGCCATAAAAATTCTTTCGTAGTTTCGTCTACTTGGAACCCCGACCATTAATATAAATAATGTCCTTTATGAGTTTATCGATGTCTTCCATGTTAGTGCGGGGAACGACGTAATAAACTTCTGTTATGGCCGAATTCCTGTCTGGTTGTATAAATGTGCCATCTACTGGTCAAAGTTATAATTACTTATAACTATTATATTACTTATATCTTCCGACGCATTCTTCGTATATTAGCTAAGCCCATCCAACTAATTCTTATCTCCATTGATTATTTTTATAATGGCGTTCGATCTATCTAGTTATTTAATGAAATACGCTTATTTTTACCAGACAAATAGAAAACTTTGATAGAAAAACATTTTTATTATTTTTTTATCAAAGAAGAAAACTGCTCCTCTTTGCTTACAACATCTGTTGCTGTCTGTCGCGTTTTCACCAGATGAACTAGGTTGTGACGTTCTTCCGATATGCAAAGATGAAATTCTTTCGGAAATATGGCCATAAAATAATATCCGTTATAAAAGATATTTTTAACTGAAAAAAATTCGTATAGAGAATTTATATATCCGGATTTCTCGGAATAACGATTGTTATAGTTTTTCTTTTTTTTCGGATTAAGGCAAAAAAGAAAATTGATTACGGAGGAGAGCGGCGTAATACAACGCCATAGTGAAATTATGGAATTTTACTTTAAAAAAGGATTGTATTGTTGTGGCTGGAAGACACCGAACAGAAAATGCGGAGAATGTTATTCTTTTGATGTTTGGCTGTCTTCTTTGCCTATCGGTGCGTGGCCAGATTTCCAGAAAATGCCACGGTTAGTGACAACCAAATAGCAATTTATTCGAAAGAATAACGTATTCGTGGGTAACGTTGGCATCATTTCTGTTCGAATGGTCACATTAAAAATTGTGTTATTTGACGAGAGTGTGGTGGGTGTACTTCTTGGCCATAGAAACTCCGTTTTGCTTTTTAATTTGGAATAAAAAATATATAGAAAATATTTTAGAAAATATAAATTATCTACAATAATATTTGTACTATTCGTTTTTACTAAACACATTTGGAATGCAATAATGGAGGATGTTTTGGAACAGCCGCCACTAAGTGCGGCTCCAAAGATGGACACATTTTTTTCTTTCTTCCGAAAACTGCTGACGAAAGATTTGATTCGTTGATGCTCTGTATATTTGGTCCGATCTCTAATTAAAGGTTCGAAAATATAATAAATCCACTTTGGTGTAAGATATTTTTCTCAGTCGGAGGACGGGAATGATATTTATTATCTATGGTGAAAAAATTTTTGTCTCCGGAATAATATAATTTATTTTAGTTAATTGTGTTTTCGAGTTGATTCGATCTTAGGAGCATTTTCGCACTTATCAGTTTAATAAAATATCTGTTTGATAGTTTCGATAGAAAAGTACAAAAAAAGTATCGATCGGGAATCGATTCTGTATTTTCCTGAAGTAAGCTGTTATGGCAACTATTGTATTTCGACTGGGAATCACTGGATGACTCACAACACAAACACAGAGAAAAATGCTGCGGGCTCTTAAATTTCCGATTTGCAATTTAAATCTCTCTTTAATTTGATCAGACAAGAAATTAAACCAAAGAATAATCTTCGCTTTTGTTCGAACAAATTTAAACTTAAAATAATTCGAAACAATTCTCGTCCGAAAATTTTGAATAATAGATTCTATTTTAATCGACATTCTCACCAAATTAAACTTAAAAATTATTAATATATATTATTCTGCTCCAGATAAATATATCTTTACCATTTTAATATTCCATTTTTACTTTTATCATTTTATTTGAAAGATCTTTCGGAAACTTGATACGGTCTGAATGATACGACCATATTCTTCTGGAAACAAGATATGACCAAAATGATAATAGATCATTTTGGTCGTATCGTATTTCCAAAAGAATTCCAAATGCTTAAAAATCAAATTTTGAAAATATATATATAATTATATATGTATATAGTATGCCAATGTCAGAGGTGGCATAGTTAAGGCTTTAACGCAGATATTATAATTTGGAGAGCCAAGTGCATCGAAACACCAGTATATTACCAACCAGAGAAAGATCATTAATTATTTATCAATCAGAAAATACGGATAATTTGATATCGGTAATTTATTTGGACAATTCGAACATTTATTAGCCATAGCATTAAGAAAATCGGAAGATGATGGTAAATCTTCTTTTATCACTTAATCCTCTAATACCATTACCTATGGACTTTCTTACATAAATTCACCTTTGGCCATCCTGCGAAAAGCGTAATTATGATTATGTTTTCAGCCATTATTTACGTTAGAAGGAAAATTCGAATTCCCTATTATACTTTAAAGCGCCATCTATCTATGGCCAAGAGGCAATAGATAGATAAATCCTTATTTATTATTTTTTAAGCATCATTTGCCCAAAATATTTCCCGTACGAATTATCCATATGCATATTATTGATATACAAATACCAAGTTACCGGATCGGATATATTTACTCCATTTTTGCCTTCCCTTTAATTTAAATTTCTTTATAGTTCAAACATATAGCTGTCCCAAAATAACTTTAATTTCATCGAATATTGTGGGAATTTGTGTATTTAGATATTCAACTTTCTCTTATCAATTCACCAAATTTGCTCGCTTCTTTTAACTGTCCATGTTCAAATTAGTTACGATTAACTATCCATTAGTTTCAAATTAATTACGGTTAATTTTTAATCTGCTTGGACGTAGTTTACTGACACAAAAATATGAAAAATTTCAAGAGGGGGGAGAGAGAGAGAGAGAGAGAGAAAGAGAGAGATATCAATAGTTTTGGAACAGTAAGTACATTAATGTAAGTTATATTGTTTTTTTTTTTTGTATAAACATTTTCTCAAATCGTTGGTCAAACATTACTGAAAAGTTTATACATTTTCGATAACGTTTGACCGACGATTTCATTAGTATGATTTTGCTATATAGACTGTTTTTACTTTCTGGGAATGATATATCTCTATGCATCCATTTGTAATTTATCTATGTTCTACGCCGATGCTTATAGTTAATGATTAAAGGTAAATACTAAGCTGGTATTATGACTTTTATATTTATACTTTTCTTGATATTCATATAATTTTTATAAAGGTGCATATAAGCTGTTTCACTGAAGTATATTTCTTGTCCACTCTGGACTTCTCATACCTATTTGACTGGAAACTCGTTGTCTATTCTGTAAAAGTTAGCTATATTTTGAGCTTAAAGAAAAGAGTATTAAATAAATGTCATCAGATTTATATTTCTCATCATTTAATCCAATTCATTCGTCTATTTAAATGAATAAATTAATAAAACTATATCAATACCAACAATATAAAATGATAAATGGGGTGGTGATAGAAATGAGCTAAACTGAAATTGAATAATGATTTCGAAAATCTGGAATATTATCTGGTGATATGTTAAAGAATCCCAATGAGGTGGAAATGATTTTATCATATAAAAAAATTCATTTCTCGCATTTAATCCTACCTCGAAGCTAAATAAAACTTTAATGTTAGAAAAATTTAAAGCTGTAAGACTTAAGATGTTTTCAAATTCTCCAAAAAAATATGCGTAGAAGCGATGGAATCTGGATGGCGCATACTGTCCAAATCACTGATCTGGCAGAATTTCATTTTTTCTGCTGGTAGCACAAAAATTGCCACAAGTAATATTCTGATCTAGATTTAAAACATCAAATGCCAGTCAATTTTTTATATGTTTTTTAATTAAATACTTTGAAACAGATTGCAAGTTAAGCATTTTTGAATTATCTTTTAATTTATAAACAGCTTAAACGATATTAGTATACATGTTTTACCTTAATTAATTATAATATAGGCCTATGATATTTGCCAATATAAAATCAGCCGATCGATGGTCGGAATATTTTTTAATGGCGCCATTTATGTTTTGTCAATATCAATGAGTTCTAATATAACTAGAGTATTTCCTGTTTTTATTAGGAAACATATTAATAAAAAAAAATATTTGAGCCAAAACTTTTATTGATGGAAAGCTTACAATTAAAAGTTATACAATACAAAATGTTTTTCTATACAATACAGTACTTGTTTTAAGTATTGTCGGTATTATAAATGTTGGAAGAAAATTTGCTTAGTTAATTTATTTCTAATTGAAGCAGAATTATCTGCAGCTACTTTCAGTGTATATTTTTTGCATATGATTTTTAACCTAATTTTCGAGTAAAGCTTAATTATTGATCTAATTATCTGCATTTCATGCATATCTTACTTTACCCATAGTTGGATACAAAAAGTAATATTTCATATTGCCACCAGAAAAACTCAAGTGCAGTAAAAGTACTTAAATTAGCATGATATCCATCGCGTGTAACAGACCCAGACAAACTTTTATGCCTACATCATAAAGTTTAATTAGACATGAGCTTACAAGTTGGCTTGAACATTAGAATTTACCTTATCAATAAAGAAATATGCAATAGGACACTAATAATTATGTTTAGAGGTGACAAGAAGAAATATTAATAGTTCTATCGCTAATGTATCTTCTTCGTGTACAAGCCCAGCCATCTCAATATAACTTGAATATTGTGAGTGTACTGAATCCCATTCTACTCGCTTTCTTACTTGTTAGTGACATAGAATCAACTATTAAAGCGTAGTCTTTCAACCAGGCTTTTTCAGATAAATTTTTTTCTAAATAACCAAATACTTCTGTTATGAAACCTGGCTCGCATTTAAATTTTGATAAATAATCTATAAGTCTTTTTGGGTGAAACAATTTGAACAAAGTCTGAGCATATTTATAACTTTTTGGAGAATAAAAATAAAGAGTTAAAGAAAATTATTGGATGACTTCACTCATATCTGGTATCGTGCTTTTTTACATCCTTTTAATTCATTTTTAAGTTCTAGTGAAAAACCACCGAAATAATATTGCAAATTACTGTTCATGTCCTCTGTTGTATTTCCTCTGCGTTTCGGTTCTTGAATTAATTCTTTTATTGTGAAAATCTTGGCATTTCTGTATTGCAGTCTTTGTTAAAGAATCTTCATATTTCTTTTAAGTTGTTTTCTTTTCTGGTGACAGAGCATTCAATTCACATGCAGGTGTGGCTATGTGGTTGTCATTTAAATTAGTGCATGATGTTGAACATCTTGAATATCAGTTTTAATTTTCTGCAATAAATAAGCACATATTACTTAATATACAAAAACATAGTACAAACTCTTTGTCCATGTTTTTACCTTTTTCATCGAAACAATGGATATAATTCTATTTATACATTTTTATATTACCTTTCTTGATGATTTTGTTGTAATAATATAATTTAGTAATCTCCTTTGCTTTTCTGTTTTAAGTAGTCTTTAAGGATAATTAAACAGTTCTGGCACAGCAACAGCTTTCAGATTTAATCTACCAGAGCCTAACCGTGTTTCGTAGCGCTCCTTTCTAAACTGATCACTGCACAAAGAGCTGTATCTCGTTGGCAGCTATCCATTTTGTCAAAATTTCAGATCTACTAAAAGGATATCTAAATGTTGAAAGAAAGAGCAAATAGGTCGTACGTAAGATTAAAAGAATTTTTTCAAAATTTAAAAAAAAAGTAAACAAGACACTCAAAATCTCAGCGTTTTTAATTCCGTGAGAATTTCTTTACGTATATTATTTCGGTATTATTTAACTTCAAAATGTATTTCTTACTAGTGAAAATGAATATCTGTATTATTCTTATGGTATCGGTTTGTACAACTTATGGCTGAACACGAAATGAGCCCTACAAGCCAGACTAAACTAGTGGCAAACCTTGGCCTTACTTTCAAGCGCGATCAGAGATTGGAAGTGAGGCCAAGTTATTGAGCTCCAATTATATTAGAGCTCAATAGTCAATACGTAGCTTATTCCTTTATGTAACGATACATTTTTGCTATCTAATAATCTTTCTAGAAAAGCTATTTCCTTCATCTTTCTTCTAATAACATAACTAACAAATTGTTAACAAACGACCAGATATCGGAGTATTTTGTGGGTTATTTTTATAAATTATGAGAATTTTTAAAATTCCTCCAATAAAATGATAGAAGCGCTCATTACCAGCTAAAATATTTCGCTTAGCATGGACTCCCCTAGTCTTATAGACCAGTTTTTTTCTAAACATTTTAGTTGTAAGGAGCTCTATATCATAAAAAATATTCCGGAATTATTATTATTATTTATAAAAAATTATAATTATAAAAATATTGCGTTAAAGAAAATTTGTACACTAATATTAGAAATAATCTGTCAGTAACGATAGAAAGTTTATTTCAAATTTATGTATGCATTGTTGCCATAGCTATTGCCATACGAGGTGCCGCCTTTGAAGTTAAACACAAATTTTACTCTTATATATAAAGTATTCTAATGCAATTTTATATTTTAAGAAAAATTTCCAATATTCGAAAATTACTTGGCCTAGTTCAAGCTCCGCGGAGTTTAGAAAAACACTACCATAGAGGACTATGTACGGATATGAAAGTCTTGATCTGGTATCAAAAAAATTGTGAAAGGATGAATATCTGCATTAACCTTTATTCGAAGTAGCCATCAGGCCGATAATATAAAATGAAGAGGTAAAATTTTGCCACAAATACCGAAAGGTATAAAAATGAAATGGATCCAATCTCCCAAAAGTAGCGTTGCTCTATCTTAGAAGAAATGAGTTTCAATATGGTGATTTACTGTATATTTAGCGTTATTGTCACGCAATAAATAGGTTTAAGATCGAAGAGTGTTGAAACTTAATTGAGGATCGAGTTTTTGTAATTCTGTCTATAATTTCATATTTTTCAATTATTCTAGAACACTTTACTGTATATTATCAGAGTTTTTCCTAGATTTAATAAAAGAGTATATCGTAATTTTCAGGAATCGACTGGAATGGATTTGTCATAATAACGCTTTGCAGTTCTTGTTCCAAAAGTAACTATACATCTATGATAAATACGATCATATGTTGAGAGAGTTGAGATCATATGTTGTGCGCTGACAGTAATGTTTTCTTCAAAAGTCCGCAGATATAGCATATCTGCTGACTTTTGCATTTGTGCATTAAAACTCAGGTGGCACAACAAATATCACAACATGAAACCGATTCACATATACAAATAGAAAACGAAGTGGAACAGACATCAGAAATAACATTCATTGACGACAACACACTGCCCATTAACAACACTGACACATACCTAATAACTAAACTCACTGACACATTCCAGGAAACCAAATTCATAGGTACAGATCCCACGCAACGTCTACGCATTCTAAACTTCATAACTCACAACATTCGAACAATACACTACATTGTATGAACACACACATTCTACTAAAACTTATTAATGCAGCAACAACACTCATAGAAATATACACACTTATTTATGCAGCTGCTGTCACTGTCACTACATATCTAGGTCTTAAAACACTTCCAAATAAGCTGGGCAGAAACAAAAGACACCACTTAAAGCTGCCTGGCAAAAACGAGTCGAAAAACAAATAAACTAAATCAGAACAGAACTAGGTAGACTCACTCAATACATAGAAAACAAACACATCCGCAAAACTTATGAAATCTATTAGAAAGTTTTTCAGAAAACTAAAAAAACACACACATCATGAAAACCACAACACACACATTAAAGAATACATAGACACACTAAAACAGAAACTTACAGCAAAATCACAATGCTTGAAACAATACAAAACCAGTTTAGCACGTAAACAAGACAACACACTATTCACAAACAACGAAAAGACATTCTACAGAAACATAA
>WUQG02018920.1:0-11513 GCA_011317285.2 Androctonus mauritanicus | reverse complement strand
GTAATACTCAATGGTGAGTCAGCTACTTCCTCCCCAAGACAGAACCTGACAAACTTTTTGCATGGGACTGTACATAGAGGGAAAGAGCATAGCACACAGCAAATTGTTGATTCAAGAATTTTGTATTCTGAGATTGTAATTTTTATGACACTTTCATAATAGGATTTAAACAAGTTACAGTACTCATGGATACTCATAGATTGCCATTTGTGATGCTAATAACTCTTTTGGCAAAGGATCTAGCAGTTATCTATAAGTAGGCTTACCATACGTCCCGGTTTTAGACATTGGTCCCAGCATCCCAGCAGATTTGGTATTTTGTCCCAGTTGTTTTGCGGCACAAGGCGTGTGTGTGCAACCGACTCGGTTACTTAGTGTTTTGATGACTCATCTGCAGATGTGGCTATCGTTATTGCTGGCCAGGTTGTTTTTGTAAGCAAATAAGCATTTCTAACTGAATTTTTGGTAGACTTTTACCCAATTTCATTGGATCGAGCTTTGAATCGATGTAATTAAATAACCGTTGAATGGAAAATTCTAAATTTAGCATTAACAACTCCTTATATGGTGGGAAAGACGTAAAACCAAATCCGATGGAGTTATGATGTAGATTTTGGGGCAATTCCTTTTTGAAAATCAACTGCTACGTGTGATGCACTCGCCGTAAGCAATTAATTTTTTTTTTATCACCATTGCTACAGCTCGCTGCTAAAGGGTTTTAAAATTAATAAAGAATTTTTGGTAGTTTTTGCTTCTCTTTTCCCTAGCTCCCGCTCCTGTCCCTGTTTAAAGCATCATGATTATGGGCAACTTGTTAAGTTGTAGACCTCTTGTTAGTATACGTAGTGTCATGTGACACTCTGTCGAGAATCGATGGTCTCGTGACGTGTGACGTAATGTCCCGGATTCTATCAGAAAAAATATGGTAACCCTATATAAATGTCATGTTGTGTGAAAATTGCTATAATTTTCTAATTGTGTTAGAGTGAAACCATGCTATATGGAGGTTATCTGTATTTAGTTTCTGCTTTTCATGTCACAAGAAAATTTTACTAAATAACAAAATCAAGCATCTGAAAATGTATTTTATTATTATTATTATTATCTTATATATCTTCAATATTTTATCTTTGTGAGATACATAATAAAAATTTTTATAAGAAAATAAAATTCAAACTTTTAACAAAAATCAACAAAACAAGCAAAAATCATCTTTCAATAGCTAAACTGTTCTCAGTTGGAAAATAATACTGTATAATTCTCATTTTATATATATAAAGCTTTAAATTATTATTTACTATTTCTACTTAATCATAAATGTTATTATAATAAGATATATACTAAAATATATGTTCTAAGATCTATAAATAAATAAAACATTTATTTTTAATGTATTTATTTGATTTGCATGTAATTAGTTTTAATAAATCCTAGTCATAACATTGAAAAAATTTTTATGTTATCCAGCACTGTTTCATGAGGATATAGTATTTGTCAAACAATTTATTACAGTGTAGATACTAAAAATTTCTTTTAATATAATTTTTTACTATTTCAACTATATAATATGATTTATCCATCTTTTTATTATTTGTATAAATTTGTAAAGCCCATCATCAATGCATAATGTTATCAATTCTCTTAATATTTATTTGTAAAAGAAATACAGAACCAATCCTCTTATGAACTGTACCTGATATTCATTGGTATATCAAGAACTAAATGGGCTCCCTCCATTTAAAATCTTTAGTTGTCTCTTTGCGTAGAGTGCCAATTTAGTGTTTTCCATACTAAATATAGTACTATTTTATTATTATTAATGCCAAAATTCTATTCATAATGCTGTGATATTGCTTTAGTATGTTTTTATTTAGAATTAGTGCTAAATTTAGTATTTTTAAAAACCACATAAGGACTTAATAATATGTGTGTTTTGGTATTTTTATAAAAGTAAGTTGAAGATCATGATTTTTATACCAGTTACAAGTTGGTTAACTCAGCGAATGGATGAGTGTTTATACAAAATTATAAAATTAAGTGCAAATCTAATGTCTGAAATTAGTTGCAAAATAATAATCCTGTTATATGTAAAATGAAACAAAACTATTAGAGAACACAGTTTTTTGATGATAAATATTAAGAATCACCTTATTTCTATTTAATATTAAATGATGATGCATATATCAATGGTCATTTTTACTTGTTAAAAAAAAAATTGCAAATGTGTAGGACTATTTACGAAGTTCCTGATAAATTAAGATTTCTGAATCTATTCAAATATGAACATTCAGAAACTGTGTGCACTTTTAATAAGAGAATCTAGAAGAAAAATATATTTGTTAGGAATAAATATGGTGGTCTCATTGATACTTTTTGATAACCTAAATAAAAGATATATCTTTTTATTTTTATTAGAAGTATAGAATTTGTTTATAAATTCTGTATATAAATTAAAATTTCTATATTTTCTCTATCTTTTATTAACATGCTCAATATTAATACTTTTAATATAATTTCTTATAATGAGTGCTTTAACTGTTCATGGGCCTCTTCAGCTCATGAAGGCTGTGTCTGCCACACATGCACCCTTGATTGTTATCCTATAACTATCTATCAATAATGGAAGTGTGTCTTTCTTGTTCTAAGCCTGCATATACCTAATGTAGCAAATTTCCTTTAAATAATTATCTATGGATCCAGTAGTAGTTATCTATACTATATTATTTTAAATGCCTATAAATTTAATCAAATTTCTGTCAATAATAATAATAATAATAATAATAATAATAATAATAAAGTTATTTTTCAGTAAATATAAACACTTCTACTTTATTAATTCTGAATATTTCTAATAGAATTGTTGGATTCTGTTAGGAATATAATCCTGATTTTATGAGTTAAACTGTTCCTGGAATGTGCTCATAAAGTAAGAATTCAAACCAAGAATTAATTTCCCATTGGCATAATGTTAAAATCAGGAGTTCTGTTCAGTGATCAACATGCTCACAAAAATAAAGATAAATAAAGACAACAATAAAGTTTATGGTGAAACAATGATTTATCTATCTAAATAAATGAAAATATAGCTTTTAAAATCAAATAAATTATTATAAATAATTTGTTATATAAATGCTAAAGAATTTTTTTTCATTATTATTAATAAATAAGTAAAAAAGCTTTTATATATAGATGAACTACTACCTTAGACAGAAATTGGGAAAGGAAGTTATTTATATAGCATATTCTCTGATTTTATTAGCATATTTCTATTTTTTGGCAACCATTTTGATTTTTTTGCTTTTGTAACAGACAACGGAATTTTTGATATAAACCTAGTTGTACTGCATTGTATAACTATGCATATGGATTGAAATGAATATTTACGAATATTTTGCATTTATATATTGCAATTAAGATTAATATTTTCAATGTGTTTGATACTTCATATTTGAAAAAAATTTGCAAACATGGGAACACATTAAACAGGAACTTGTAAACTAAGAATTACCTATATATTCTTTTTAAAATTTGTTCAGAAAATATTGATTTATTATTAAAAATAAAATTTATTATGTTTAGGGATTACACCTATGCTGCAAATTGTTCGTCAGATTTTTAAAGAACCAGATGATCAAACTATTGTTTATTTATTATTTGCTAATCAGGTAACTAATTTTATGCTTAAATTTTAATAATAATAAAAATTAAATACAACTCTATATTTTACTTGCCAGACTGAAGATGATATACTGTTGCGATCTGAATTAGAAGAATTAGCATCTAATCATTCTGATCGTTTTAAGCTTTGGTATACTGTAGATCGGCCATCTGATGGTTTGTATTTGTATTTAAAAAAATTAATTACTGCTTGAAATTATTTAATTTGTCTTTGTATTACTTGCTCTAATCCTTTAATATGTTAAATTTGATTCTGTAGATTGGAAATATAGCAGTGGCTTTGTAAATGCAGAAATGATTTCTCAACATTTACCAAAACCTGAAGATGACACATTGATCTTGATGTGTGGACCACCTCCAATGATAAATTTTGCCTGTATTCCAAATCTGGATAAATTAGGTTATAATCCTAAATTTAGATTTTCTTTTTAAGTTTTTTATATGCAGTTTGCTTTTTAGCTTTATGGTGTGTGAATATTTATATAAAAGCTATTAAATAAATTAGAAATTATTTTTATTTTGAAATTATGATCTTAAATCATTTAAATCTTGTTTATATAAAAGATAAACTGAATTACATTATTCCGAATGTGAAATAAAAAACTTAAAAGCATATTAGTAATCAATTTTAACAAAAATATTTTGAGAATATCATAACATTTTTCTGATAATCATACAATAAACTTATTTTTTTACAGATCTTGCCTGTTTATCTTTTTTAAATTAACTAATGTATTTAAAAGTTATTAATGGTTAATAAGGCATTTTTTGATATATTGTTGCTGATAGTTTTATATGAAAAACTTATCTATGATAATTCTCTTTCCCCTGGAAACAAAATTATTTTAAATGATTAAAAATCAAAAATTTAAATCTGATCTTGTTCTTGATCAGTATTATCAAATGAAAACTTCTACATGTGCTCTTCAAATTATGAACATTTATACTTATAAATGTTCATTATTCAGAAAATTTCAAAAACTCTTAAGAATTTTAAATATTATAATAGCAAAGAGCTCTAGCAACCAATATAATATAAAATTACACAGTTAATATATTACAGAAGCAATTACACCAAAAATCCCTCACTTTATAATCTGAACTTTTTATACACAATCTATGAAATATATTTTGCAAATGGACCAATTAAAGTTTATTACAAAATAAAATATAAGATATTTCAGTACTTTTGGAGGCAAAATAACAACAGTATCTGAATTATAAACATAGAGTTATGAATTATAATTATTATGTGATTCTGAAAAATGAAAATAGCAAAAACATCTTTTTGAATCTTATTTAATTATTATTATCTGAAGACTGTTGAATTGAAGAGATAATTCATATACAATAGTGTCAATTATCTGAACCATTGCTGTCTAAAATAAAATTACAGTATCTACTGTTAGTGCACTATTTGCTATGCTCAAGTATTATTATTGCATTTTAATCATTTGTTTTTGATAATTTATTCAAAGATATGTACAATTTAGCTTAGAAAAAGTCTTAGTTTGTTGCTATAGGATTTAAAAATCAAATATTGGCTTTAATTACTGTGTTGATGTTTTGGTTATTAGGTGCAAACCATTTTCTAAATTATTTTTACAATACTTCATATTTGAAAATACAGTATATAATAATCTTATATACAATAATTTTAGTCTAATTACTTTTTTTGTATAAATTATATTTTCATGTATGATTGATTATCCAAACTATTTGATTAACTGAATAACCTTGGTCCCAATTAGTTTTGATAATTGATGCTCTACTGTAATAGTTTTATATATTAGTATCCACTCTTATAATTCATTAACAATATGTAACTGTGAAAAGATTAACTGTGTGATTTATTTCAATTCTTACCAAAAAAATTAATATAGGTGCTTCATGAATGTAATAAATTTTTAATATAACAATTATGTGTAATAGTGACATATGTATTGTTAATTTACTGTATAAAGTAACTTGCATTCATTTAAGAGATTATTATTGTGCACACATTGTCACTACTAAAGTTTCAAAACAATACTCGTACAAAAATCACTTTCAGGTTAATCATTTGTAAATGTATAATTATAGACATATCAACTAATTTAAAATTAGTTTATTCAGTTTGGGATTTAAATTTTTTGTTTGTTAAAATTTAATAAAGGAAATAAATTATCCTGTTTTTCACAATAAATCCATGACATGAATATAATCCTTTCATAATCTCAATATTATTGTATAGTTTGAATAAACAGTACAGAGATTTTTACATCATTAGAATTCAAATACAACTTTAAAGATTTTCTTAATTCAAAATTTATTGATTGCATATCTAATTAAATTTAATGTGCTTCTAAAAATGAAATTCCCACTTTCATTTCACTTTTAAAATGAAATTCCTTTATTAAAATTTGGTGAGAAAATATTTGATCCAGCATATGAAAATGAAATAATAAATCTATGCAAACTTGCATATAACAATACTAAATTATTATGTGATGATAATTTAGTTGTCTAAGCAAATGAATTCTCATTATAGTATGGAAATAAAATGTAATTTTTGAGCAATATAAAAATAATAGGAAAAGTATGGCAATGCTCATAAATATGAATATTTTTAACATTTAGTAAGAGCACAAAATTTATTTTAACAAAAAATAGCAGCAAACAAATTTCTAAAATATTTAATTTATTTATACAATGATCATTTTTATATTAAAAAAGTTCTAATGCTTGATATCATTGCTGTGCTATATAAAAATATATGGAATGTAAGAGATTCAAATAGAACATATGCTTTTTGTCATAGATATAAAACATGTTTTATATATATAAGATTTTTACCCCCTCTGTTAACTGTCATTTCAACATTTTATCTTGCTTGATTAGTTTTTTCATTTTAATAGTGTATAACAATATAAAATGAGATGATTATTCAAGTTTATAAATATTCATAATAATTTTACTGATAAATATGAAACCAGGAGAGAGAGAAAAATGTTTAACACTACTTGACTCTGAAGATTCCTTGCATCATTACACCATTGATCAAAATCACAAAAACAATAAGTGATGTTTTTCCAATAATCCCTGAAATAAGAAAAAAACAATTAAAAATTGAAAAAATAATGTTTATTTCATATGAAAGTATGAATATATATGTTTCTGCAGTTCTTTAAGCATTTATTTCGAATTTTTTTTGCATTGCCATATTTCAATAAAGGATGTTTCTGAATTCACGATTTCAATTAATAAGCTATTTATTTATGGAATAAACTTAAATTCTCAGAATTCTATTAATCAAATAAAATAGAAATAGAATAATTATTATATTTAAGTCTGAGTTTATTGAAAAATAAATATTTCAAACAACAAAGTATTAGAAAATAAAAAATTTTGATTCAACTCTCTTAAATGAAAAATCAAAATTAAAAATATAAAATGATTTTATATTTTTATTCACTTATTAATAAAGACTTAGAAATTTAATTAGAAATTTAAAACACAGACAACAACAATCATTTATTGTCAGAGACAATAAATGATTGTTGTTGTCTGTGTTTTATTTTAATTCATAATCACAAATCTTTCAGATAGCTATTGTTATGCATTCCTTAATATATATTAATAAATCCAAAAAAATAAACAAACACCAACACACAAAAAAAATGTATGCTCTTATAATTCCATTTGAAAAATGATTACAAATTTCTAGAAATGACTTATTTATAATTGACAATCTTTCAGGAAAACTATTCAATTAATATTTGTTTTAAATACAAAAATCATGGAATGATTTTCATTTCAAAACATCATATTTGTTGTTATTATACTTAAATGATTTCAAACTTAAAAAACTATCAATTTGCTAATCTTTTTACTACATAAAAAATTTTTACCTTCTTATTTCAAGCTGTTTAATATTGTTTTCTACATAAACTGCTAATTTTGGTTGCTTAGCAGCTGGACGGCAACCTTCATAACGATCTGCAGGTATATCTTTGCGTAATCCTTCTAAACTTGATAAACACTCTCTTGTTATTAACTTTTCAGCTAAAATAAATAAATCTGTTTGACTTATTTAATTTATAAATTAGTCTTATTTAACTAAGATATATATATTAATATAACAATTTTGTACAGAACCCTAGTAACAATTAGACATTTCAGATTCTCCATCTTGTAATTCACATTTTTCATATTCAAATGATGATATAAAATAAATCATAGTTATTTGTCACAAATAGTTATAAAATTTAAAATTATATTAATTTGTCATTTAATATGAAAACTATTGTGCAATTTCTTAAGAAAATTATTTCAAAATTTGCTTTCCACCTCCTTTTTGTTCAATAATTTTCACACACTTGTCATTTTCTCTAGGACAGGTGATTGCATGATGAATTCTCCAATCTAAATAATCACCACAGCCAGGTTGTGTACTTACACAACTATAACACCATAAGCTTTCACTTTCTCCTATAAAAAATATAAAAGCATGAATAACAAAATTTTATATTACAAGGTATTAACAATAAATATACACACACTGTGACATGGATAAGTGTATACAATATATTTTATTTCTCAATTTTTATTTTATTATATAAATATCTAAAATTTATTAGTATTACAATATTGAAAAAGTCTCATTCTTTTAATCATAAACATTTAAAAAAAATATAACTGTAGGGTTTAGAAAAGTAAAAATAAATTTAGCCTTATCATAATGCTTTATTAGTCATTGTTACATTTATCTGAAAATATATCTGCATATGTTTTTCTGCTATATTTTAAAAAATGTTTCTGATCATTGCTATATAGATTTTTACAATAATTTTCAAATTAATTTATAATTTTGCAAAATTAACAAGTTATGCTATTTAAGACAACTTTTCCATCGATACATACATATTTTACATATATGTGCATTCTAATCTTTTACATTTCTACTTTTGAAGATTGGACACAGACAGAGGGGATACAACCATATAATTTATTATAAAAAAATAAATCTAATACTACAGCGAAACCTCCCTTAGTGGAATAAGTCTGAATTACACTTTTTAACGATTAATTTCAAAATCAAAGCTATTTATTTATTATTAGATGGTGCTATGTAGTAATTAATAAATAGCCTTGATTTTAAAATTAATTATTAAAAGTTTAATTCAGACTTATTCCACTAGGGAAGTTTTTAGCTATAGTATTCAATTTAGTTTGTAGGTAATTCCCCTAATTAGTGTATATTTGAGTATAAATAATAAAATGTTATTCTTATGCGATATGATTTCATTTCAATCTTTATTATTATTGATAAATTTAATTAGATAACTAACAATGTCTCAAGAAGATATATTGACAACATACATTAATTATTAAAGATCAATATGAAAATATTTGAAATTATAAGAAAAGCCTTACATAATTTTAATGCTGCTTTATAAATATCTTATATATGAATGTAATATTTAGAAATAGAATTCAACTAAATAATAATAATAATATTAACTGAATCTAAATATTATTATAACAATAATTCTATTAAAAGGATCATATGATAAACTTTTACTATCTTCTATATCTTCAGATAATGCAAATATCACATTAACATAACACCAAAGAATAATATAAGTATACTTTCAGGTGAAGGGCTCTATTAAAACATTCCTTTTAAAGAATTGTCTTTTATAATTTCTGTTTCAATGAATTAATCTTTATCCCACTATTTAATATCTGATAAAGATGAAAACTAGTATTTATGCCACTTTCCATTAATTTTATCTATTGATCAGATTATATTTACTGAAACTAAATTACTATAATCTAAAATAATTAAATTAGAAGAAACATTAATATAACCGTTTTTATTATTTTCTTTCTTTTAAACTCTCATTATTAAATTGAAACAAAGTGTTCCTTAGATTTATTTTGAAAGCAACAATGCTTAAATCAATTATACATTAATTTGATATTGAAAATAATTGATTAAATGGTGAAGCTATGTAACATTGAAATTTTAAAACTCATTTTATCTTCTCATAATTTATCAATCTTAAAAATATATTATATTAAAAGTTCAATCTGATAGATAAAATTTTTCTTTATAATTATATTCTATATGTAATTGTAATTGTTAATACAAATAAAGATTACAGCATTGGAATACTAATTAATTATATCTTCACTCTGTCATATAAATAAAAATCAGAAATGATATAACAATTTTAACTCTTACAATTACAATTTTTTATTTTATCATTTACTAGATTCTTATTTAAGAATATTATTTCTTTTAGAAATAATAGGTAAATGATTAAATTAACCTTTGAGATAATGTTTAAATTAACCTTTGATAATGTTGTAATGTGCTTAAATTAACCTTTGAGTTAATGTTATACAAATCAAAATTTATAAGTTGATTAGTCTGATGCTGTAAAGAATTAAAAATCTTTTTTCATTAACAGCTCTCATGTTTTTTATCAATTTAAGCACAAAATTAGTCATTTCTATATTTTAACATTCAAATTAATAGAAATCCTTAAAATAAACTAAGATTACATCATAATACAGTATAATATAAACTAATTTATTTATAATAATGGATTAGTAACTTTTTAATCCAATGGATTTCAAAAATTTTTAGTTTGTGGATTTCCAAAAATAAATATGTGAAAAACCTAAATTTTTTTTATTCTTTTATTATTATTCATTACTGTTAGATTCAATTATCAATGTTTGGATATTTCGAATATTAATGTTGAGAAGGCTACATGTCTGCTTTTTAATGTAAATTTCAAAATAATTACTCAAATAAAATTCCAAAGAAAATTTATCATTCACATAAAATTTTAGTTGGAAATTAATTGAAAGAACCAATAAAAAACTAAGGCTTATACAAATGTTGATAAATATAAAAATTTAAATTTCAGTAGTCAGGTTATAAAAGCTTATCTAAACTTATATTCATAATAAAATACTAACATGATAAAAATGATCAGTTAGGCATTCAGTATTGATAGATTAAAATAATAAATTATTATATGACATTAAACCTTTCTATGCATTTATTATAGTAAACAGAACATTTTAATTAATTTATATAAAAGTATTTCATGCAATAATAAAACAGCAAATTAATGATGATTCTTAACCATCCAAGTAACTCTTACTAGAAACCATTTCAATTAAAAATAAATCAACGACTTTTTCTCAATAGTATTCATTTATTCAAGTTAAAAGAAATATAGAGTGAAAACTGAAACACATTTTCATTAAAAAAATGTTTCTTTGCATAAATAGAAAATAAATTGTCACATAACTATTTCAAATTACTTTCAGAAAAAATGTAGCATATTTTATATTAAATGCAATGAAAAATATTCCTATTAACTGATGACTTTGCCAGCATCTATAATAAATACATCAAGTGTCACATTCTATATTTTAATATTCAATAATCAGTACTGCAAATTTTTCAATTATACACAATACATTTTGTGCATAATTGAACACAAATATTACTAAAAATTATTTAAAACATTTTTTTTCTTATCGACAATAATTTTTCTTAAATTTATCTTGAAAATTTAAATTAGGAAATACATTATATAATAAAGCCAACTACTCATTCCCTACAAATGTTGCAGGAAGGATTAACCTATAATTGGGTATATCACACAATATTGATGATGATAAAAATAATTGTGAAGAACTAATCTACTAGCTTCCTGTCGCCCGTCTTCCTAAATCTGATTATACTTTATGCAAAAGAATAAAAGCACTATGGCAGGAATTTTCAAAAATAATCACACCAGAGATTATACGAAGAAGCGCTTTCGATT
>WUQG02018909.1:0-11514 GCA_011317285.2 Androctonus mauritanicus | reverse complement strand
TTTGTATCTCCACCTATGGGGACCACTAATGATCGGTGCCGGTGTTAATTAGGGGTTGGGCCTGGAATTGGCGCCATTAACCTCAAAATTTGAAGACGAACACGTGTCCACACCCAATTTTATAGTTTTAGCTTTCCGTCCAATGCCGTAATTAATCACCGTTAAAACTTTTAATGGCGATTAATTGTCATTATAGGCGCAAAAAATATTTTGGTGGCCGTATTAAAACTTATTTTCGCCTTGGCTATTTATTTTCGGAACTGCTGTTTACAGAATGATGTTGGCTGGAAGGAAATGCTCTTCTCGGGATTCGGCTATGGAAAAATAATTCCATGGATTTTCCACAAAACTCGTGTCGATGTCTGTCATCGAATGTATTCTCTTCAACTATGGATAACGTGGTATAAACACAATTTGTCCGTAGGAAAATCTCGACCGTTTCTGTCTAATATATAAAAAAGAAAACTACTCGCCTGGACTAATAGTTGTGACATTTGGAAGAATCTTAGATGTAGCATTAAATGCCGTACCAGGAGAAACTTCTACGCTTGGAATGAAAACTAAAAGTGAGAAAGGAAATTCTGGCCAAATTTGATTTTGTTTCTTGTTTTACTCGACAGAAAATCGATCGGACCCGATAGAGTATCTTAGACTAGATTTAAATTACTGATAAAATGCCACGCAGACGTTTTATCTTCTTCGTAATATCTTCAACAGCCAAGCTATGAATCACTTGGAAAGGATCCACAGAATTTCCCAATTCTCTAGAATCCGATCCAAATTTCTCCATGAACTTTGAACTATTGTCGCTGGTAATTGTCGAAGAAAGATTCCTCTAGTCCTCTTTCGTGATTATTTTATCAGGCTTCGAAGGTTGTTCCGAGTCGACCCCAATATCGGTAACGCCCAGAAAGTCATCGGTGGTGGAGAGACACGCGCCTCACCTCCACCCAAACTCCTCAGACGCCATATCGATTGTCTAGACTTTAGACAAAGGGAAGGAGTTGCATCCAACCACTCGGAAAAATGACTTTTAAAAGTTAATTACCGGCGTTAATGCGGCAAAAGATGTAGCGGGTACTCCCGCACCGGTTAAAAGATCGATTGTTGTAAGAGAGTGCAACTTACGTGTCGCTTCCTAAGGAGGAATGTCGTGAAGCGGATTTTGGAGACATTTCGTATTCGCTGTCCGACCTGTACAGAAAGGACTCTCTTCTCTGTGGAAAGTTCTGAAGGACGAGTCCCGACGAAGGACTCGAAGCGTCCAGGAGATGCCGATTTTGAGTCGATCCATCTTCCACGTCGAAACTGTAAAATTTAAAAAAAATCAATTCAGCGCTTTAAAAACCTTACTAACTAAGCTTTAACCTACAGACACGAGTTGGTAAGCTACAATCCTTTAGATAAAAAAAAGGAGATTAAGAATTGTTATTAACTTCCGCCCGGCAGAAGATTGAGTCTATTAATCTTAACAGAAAAAGTGCTATTATTATTTTTTCATGGCGGTACGGTGCCAGAGGAAATGACGTCTTCCTGTTGCTATGGAAACCATAACATTAACACGAAAATTCAAAATTTTTACTAGGTGCAAAAATATGAAATGGTCGATGAATTATTCATTTAAGCCATTAGATTAATTGATGCGAGGAACGTCCTTAAATCCAATTAGAATCGATAGGACGGAGCGTGATGAGGAGGATGTGCAGCTTCGGATCGAATTTCTGGTCCAATGTCGTCATCGGAATGGCGGCCATGACGTCACGGAAGATGCCCGATACCCTTGGAAGAGGGAGGTGGCTCCCAAAATGAGAGATGTAGGTCAAAGACGTCACCGCCAAAATCTCACTCCGATGTCAGGCCTTAGAGTATGGAGGCCAAGTTAAGAATGGGGATAAGTGCATAAAAGTTAGATTTAGTTAGTAGAAGAGAGCTCTTAAATACTTTTAATAAGGCTACCTTAAGTAAATATGTTTTAAAAAAGTAAGCGTGGACTAAATGCCGATATTAAAGCAAGTTTTACCTTATTTTTAGCATACTTTATCCAGATTACATTTGTGTCTGGAGTTGGAAATTGATTCCGAAAGAAGTGGCAGCTATACGCGATCGATAATAAAATATCAGAAGGTTTACCTGCCGCACGACTTTTCCAAAAACTGCTTCCTCGTTCCACATCCGCAACGAGATAGTCGAGCAGAATTGGGGGCGAGGGTGACACAAGCTCTCTTCTCGCCTCTCGGATATAAATATCTGATCAAAGACAACAGCAACACGGCCAAGGCCAGCATTCTCTCATGGCAAAAACGCTGCGAGATCCTAGCAACAACTCCTCCCATTTTTATAAAGAAAAATCCAGCGCGCATCAAGATAGAGAAGAATATTGGAAGTTGTGAGAGGCAGACCTCCGCTTCCATAGGGTGACACCGCAGCAATCAATGTCGTCTTAGCTACTACACGACGTGGTTATATTACGGTTTGACGGCATAGTGACGCGCTTTGACTCATGGGATTGATCGTGACTTATCCTTCCTTCTATTACACTTAGCTCCGTAGCGCATCAAAGTGTTCGACAAGTAATCGCCTTTGTAAACTTCTCCGTCTGACTCGCGATCCTAGTTGGAGAACGCAATTTACAGGGGCAGGCGCATCAATGCGTCAGTCTGGATAGCGCATTCTGCCAGATACATTCATTTCTGTGGCACAAACACCAAAACAAGGTTATAAAACTGGTAGAGTGCAACAAAAGCACTTATTTATCACGTTTTACCTTCCAGGCATACCATCACACGTACACACGTACACACACACGTACACACACACACCCGTATGTGTGTGTGTGTGTGTGTGTGTGTACGTGTGTACCAGTTTTCGACCGATTAATTTACAGTCGAGACTTCTATTTTTATCCGGAATGCTAATAAATATATAGTAGATGTAAGATGTTGAAGATGATATATAGTGTATATAATACCATAAGACACGTATAGGGATTTAACAGTTTAGGCAAGACCAACGTTAATTTATGTGGATTGAGCGTTAATCCAATTAACTGGATGGATGTCTGGTTCCTGGCCAAGCATCAACGGATAGGCAGAAAATCAACTTGACCGAATACTTCTTTGTATTAACAGTTTAATTTTCTGATAATTAAATAAACAAATTATGTATTAAGGCAGTTAAAATGGTCGACTAGAAACTGGGTTAATTTTAAATTAGAAGCGATAATCGTGTAATTGGATTTCCAGGCAAACACCTATTATTACTTATGTAATTTTAATGAAGATTAATTCATAATTAATTAGTTGGGTATTTAGAGATAAAATTCCTGCCGACAAACACAATCTCCGCCAGATCACTTTTTCCACTATAACTTTAATCGACAGCTTTAATTCCACCTTAGAAATCAGTTTTCTTTCCAAGAATTTTCTCCACCAAAACATCATCGACTTATAAATATCTTTACCGACTATTTTAAATTTAATCATCCGACAATAAGAAATTTTTATTATATCCATCAATCCTAAATGTACAAAAAACGTATTTACAAAGATCAATGATACGTGCCTAAGTACATATTATATTTTGTTGTAAAGGCAATTGAAAAATTCTCCATCGATCACTCTGGCCACAGTTCCCCCCCCGCTAATCTTATATATTCCAAATGTTTTATCTAGAATTGTTTTTATCTTTCTAGTTATCGTCTACCTTACTATCTTTCACCTTTACTAGAAACATCTGTAAACAAGCGCATTTATCTTTATCTACTAGTAAACTTAAGATAATTTTGTGTGCGCCCGAATGTGTGGCAGGCTGCCAAATCACACGCAATCAACAGTTTGTATATATATATATATACACGCGCGCACACATACATCGACACACCTTTGGAACTGTATGATAAAGGTATTGGCTGGAGGCCAGGCATTATCGTTTAGGCATAAATTAAAACATTAACCCGAAAGTGGCTACTAATAAAATGATTAAAAACTATTTGTCAGTTCAGTTCGGTAAAACAATTGAATTCACCACTAGTGTGTTGGCCGCGGACAGATGGCACCTTCCCTGGGGATATTTTTAAACAGTTATAGTCTACTTCCTATTCTCGGCGTCCATTTTTAATTGGTTTTTTGGCCAGCGCTACATATTTTTACCACATTAATAATACATAAGGCAGGGAAGATGGAAATAGGAAAATTTAGTAAGACCCGAAACAACTTTCACTTATCGGAAGCGAATAGCATAAATTTAATTAAGTTTTGACCGTGTATGGCTTTGAGTAAATATTTTCTGATGGGCTTCGACTAGTAAAATCAAAATAATTGGAGTTGCCGAGCTTAATAACTATTTAGTTACCGGTCGGCTTTCTAGGCTAAGGAAGGTAACCGGTTAAAATATCCTATTAAGGCCGACCAGACGTATTAAAAGAAAGAGCTAAATGGAAATGATCACTCGGACTGGCAGTCATAATGAGAACGGGCTGAACAAACACCCTACGTCGTTTCAAAAACTGCGAATTATCGAGAGTACCGACTCAGCCATATTCGCCTTCATTCACCTGTCTACAGTCGCAGCAAAATAAACTAGCTCGAAAAGTAAATAATGACACAAGAACTAATTTTCTTCTATGCCATCCTTTCCAGGCTGGCTATCGATCGATACGGGCGCCTAATGCTTTAAGCCGCACACGCACAATGCGCTTCTTTTTTTCGGATTTAGCACACCAAAAAATTCCCTTTCGACCACACACCCCTGTATAAAATTTGAAACTCTTTTTCTATTCTAAAATCGCCTTTAAATGTCCTACTTGTTTGAAGAGAAGCGACTAACCGCTTCCTCGGTAGATTTATATCGTCTCTGTGGTCGGTACGAGTGCGAAAAGTTACCAATCGATCTGAAACGGTACAAATGAATGGAAAGTGAGTGCCGGCCACCGTCTTTTCAAATCCAACCAGCTGTTACGGTTTGAAAATTTAACTCAAATCCTTTAAATAGAATGAAATTGATAAAAGTTTACTAAATTTGAGATTTAATAGGCCGTGCCCAGGTATGTATGGAAATACCAACCGTGCACCAGTCCATACTTAGTTCTCGTTGGGAAACTACTTCACGCCTGCTAATGCTTTAGTTGCGGAAATAAGTCCAACGGTGTTAAGCAACTAAGCCGAATAAAACGCTTAAATTAACCTAAGTAAAATTCGACACACTTTTTTGGGCTAAGATAGTATTAAGGAAGTCCCGCCACAATTTGATGACAGAAAAAATAGTTACTGTCGATAACACTCGGCTTTAACGGTCATTAAAAATTCGGCCAATGAAGAAACCGAGCTATAAAACTTGTGGAGAAGACTTCGAGTACGGCGGATACTCGAGTGTATTTTATCGTTCAACCTCTACTCTCTCTGACCTAGTTTTGTCGGGTACGGTTTGGGATAATCTGCAGATAATACACCATACATCTGTCTGGCTTTATTCCTTACCGTCGATTATGCCCGTGTTGTTTTCCCTTTTGGAAAGCTTAATCTAGTCGAAACGTCTTTGGATCGGAATGATATTTTATGGCCAAGTTACCGTACTTAAGTGGTGACGTCGAGTAATGTAATATACCCGATACAAACTTGGCCGGAAAAGAATAGAGAATTGGAACGAATGGCAAACTAGCGGTAACCATAAAACACCAGTACCCACCTCTTATAAAACTTTAATCTCAGGGGCGTCAGGGGAAGGGTCTGACCTCTTCTTAATCTAATGTTAGCTTTAGCAGTTGTGGTAGTACTGGAAGTCACCAAAGTAGTTTTTACTGTTCTCTTACATTCGATTCTTTCGCCGACGCTGCGCCGATCTGGGTCCATGCTTAAACTAGTATGCCATGACACACACACGCACTGGTGTGACAAATCACTGACGAACACAATAGACACTTCTCGGTTATATAAATAAGCTCTGTTCTAAGTTTAGCGACGTCACTCCTTCCCATCCAATAGTAACCCTTCTAGGTAAAAAACTACTTTATCTGGTCCAAAGTGTATATATAGGGGGGCGAATAAATCTGGTCCAAGTCCTCCGAGTTTCCTAATTAATGGCCAAATGGCATTATTAGCGGGCGTGGAACGGGTTTTTTCATCTTGGAAAGGCCATGGAATACGATTCATCTACCGGTAAATCGGGTGACTGGGGTGGTACGGTAGCGTGTGGTTTATCAGTTGACAAGCTACGTTACAAAGCGCAACGTCACGGCAATGAGGCTGGCGCAATTTCGCTATAGTCGACTGTAACTTTTGGCTTTCCTAGAAAAGTACCAGTCGATTAAAAGGCTGGAATAGATTTAGGGAAACCGGATATATTTTTTGCGTTTTTAGGCAGACCGGAGACTTCCGAGTACCTACTGTATTCATCCAAGAGTTAAGCCATCGTTTAGCATCGGTGACCATTTACTACTAAGGTTACCACAGCCTATATAGAGTTCGGACCGGCCCCAAGGGTGGCCAAAGAACCCATCCAGTTCCAAATATAAACTTATTCCAGTATGGAGAAAAGTGGAAATTTGATTAAATGCGGAGGTATCGGCCAAAATCCCGCACCACCACTGGCAGTAGTATACCGTTTAAGCCGGCGGCTTAGCTAGTCTTACTAGAATTTGGCCCAGCCCGTATAATTAATTATTCATTTTCCTAAATAAAATATTTTTTAATACTTTCCAGTTTTGGGGCCGGGTGAACAGTCTGACTCGACTCCCAACCGCGGATAATCCGGTAGAATTTGGAATTTAAATCAATCGACAAATTTCCATTAATCCAAAAATGTAGTTGGGCTTTTTCTTTCGCCAAAAATTTAAGCCAGAAAATATCCACCGTTAATAATGGCAGAAGAGTTTTTGTTTTAACTAGGAAGCCAAATCCACCAAAGACCAGCTGGACCGGCTCCGTCATCGGCCCTGACAAATTTTTATAACCAATAGACGACTCGGATAGCAAGATTTCAAAAATTTATAAACAAAGTTGTTTTTTTATTTATAATCGACAACAGATGGCGGCAGTGTGGGTGACTCGACTTTTTAATCGGCTAGGATCGTTTAAGTAAATAAGTTTTACCTATAGCGTAAATTAACGTTAGTCAAAAAATATAATATTCTGGTTGGTACCAATTCACCACGGAATTTACCTAACTACACCGGGGGGGAAATCAACTGGGCGCCTAAAGTCAGAAAATAATTCGTTTTTTACGGCCGAGGAAAATTATTGGGCTAGACGGTAGCCAAAATTGTTGGATTTATGGGGAAAATACACATTTCTATTAAAACTAAAGAAAAAAAAGCGATTTTACCTGGAAGAAGACCTATAATTTTTCGGGAGAAATTGGGGAAAGGTCAGCCAACCAATATATCTACTGTTTTAATTTGAAAACTTCATTAGAATGTGAATATTTGAAACTTTATATTCAGAAAAAAAAACTCGATCGTCGGGTTAATATTCCGAAGAAGAATTACAGGGAATTATTTATTATTAAACCGATAGAGTGCGTTACAGTTTCCGATTAAGTTAACCAGAAATAAAAGACCAACTTCGGTAGATATGTGTGGTTAAGCGTTCCGTTAACCGTCAGCCAAAAATAAAGAGTCCGCATTAAGTTACCTAAAATCGCAAGTTTGTTTTTTAACTCCAGCTTATAAGAAAAATTCTTTTTTCTTTTTATAGAAGAAAGAAGCGGCGGGGCTCCCAGCCCGATTAACCTTAAATCGGATTTGGCTTCTTAAAAACTCCTACCTAATAAACCGCGCCCAACCCTGGCCTTTTTTTTATTGGAGGTTTTAATCTTTATAGTAGACTACTGTCTGGCATATAAAACGGTAAAGCTACTTCCATCCGTGGATAACTTTGGACGGTGTTTCTGCAAAGAAAAAAGAATGGTGTGAAGGAAAGGGCACCGAAAGGCGGGAAATGTAGACGCTTCTCCATCCGTGCCAACCACTAACCCGTTTATTAGACCGAGAGAGAGAGAAAACAGGTAAATGGTCCGAACCGGATAAGGTCGGTGTATATTTAGTCAAAATTTATCTTTAAAAATGCTCTTCCCCTAATGGTTCCCGTTTGTTTCTTAAATTATGGTCCCGGGTTTTAAAATTCTGCGGTAGTTAAAAATAATAAGTTTTCCCAGTTTACTATCGAATAACCGTGACGTTTCTTACCATATTATACTAGCGTAAAATTTAAATTTAATTAAATAGGGCGGTGTGGTATGGACAAATTAATCAAGGTGTAATCGACGTTTAAATGCGCGCCTAAAACCAGTGACGGAATCGATCGAACTCGGAGGAAATTCTCTTCCACAGATGGCGCTAGCAGGTGTTAGCGGGCCCATAAGTTTGGAAGTGGTCCAGAATGGACGCGCCCACCCCATGTCGTCTCTACCAATTAGAAAATTATATATAAATACTATCTTTAGAATAATGGCCATTTTTTTCCGGGGTTAAGGCGGGCGCACTTTTCTAAAACTCGGCGTCTCTCTTTCACCCGCCAACTATTTATTTATTTATTTTTAAATAGCCTAATTCATTTTATACCGTAGTCAAAAGTTTCTTTAACTACGGTAAATTCTTGTTTTTTTTTTAATTTATTAATAGTAATAATAATGGCTGGTTTCCATAGCGGGAATGTCCGAGACAATTTTTAAGGGCGCCTTTCGGGATTTATGACGAAACATATTAAGACAAATAAAGATAATTCGGTATTAAAACGTTAATTTATAACCTGAAGCGCTGTTATTATTAACAGAAAAAAGTTTTAAAAAGTATAATTCTAGAAATAATGGCGATAACCTAGGGGTTATCTGTGGTAACCTATATAATCTATATAAAGGTATATACTTAATAGGAAAATTCGACTTAGTTATAAATTTATGGTGGAGACTCGTATGCATTTCTACCGCCGAGAAACTTTTAATTAAAGAAAATCTGGGCTGGGCTAAAGTATTTAAATTGGTAGAAACGCTATAAGCACCACCCGGATAGGAAAAAAAATAAAAGGGAAATATGGTAAATATTTTTGGCTATAGCGTCGACCAGACAAATGTAAAACTGGACAAATCGCTTCCGTCAACTATACGGTTTCCAGACCAAATTCTTTATCTCACCACTTTAATATCCTAGTATCCCGATTCAATATTTTCCTAGATCCACGTACTACCTAGGTACGGTATATACTAAGCTGACTCCACAGGTAGTATTATCCTACTTTTTTTTATTTCTCCGGCTGACCAGATACGAAAATATGGTGTATATATTTCGGTAGCGGTAATTCTGTCGGTAAATCTGGATAAGCGTGTCGGGAGTGACAGGAAGAAGAAGATTTACCGGAATCTCGACGGACGGTATTAAACTTTAACCAGATATTTTTCTTTAAAGTAGCATTAAATATATTTTATAATTAAGTATATGTATTAACACGTATATTTAATGGGATAAGTTTAGATAAAAATGGAAAGCGGTGGACCCGCCCGGGCGTTTAAGGTGGAATCGATAATATCGACAAAGGCGTTTTTTGTCCATATTTAGAGCCGGTGACGTCTTATATTTTCCGCTTTCGACTTTACCCGTTTATCCAGATAATTTTTCCCCGCCGTAATACTTTTATATTTTAGTAAGTTTATCTAGTTACTTGATTGTAAATTATTAAGATTTATAACTAGTATTAAGTACCGGACGCCGGTCACCCGCTTTTAAATGGTATTATAAATAAGCCAGAATAATGGCCACCCCTCTCCAATAAAATGGTAATTTTTTGCCCGAGAAAAATAATTATTTAAATATATTTATCACTCGGTACAATAAATTATAAATTATTTACCCGGGTAAATAATTTATAATTTATTGTAAATCTGGAAATCTTGAATTAATCTGGAAAGGTAATTAAAATTTTATGACTTCGGTCCTGCCCTACCGTACCAAATTCAAATTTAGAAATGTCTTGGGATGGAGAGATTTTTCTGGGAAAATTTGCTGGATATAAAAATACCATTATAGGAAAATAACTTATATTTTAACTTTTGGCTGGGGGAAATCGAAAATTAAGTAAATTCTTAAGTTTGTTTACATAACCTTAAAACTTAAAGGTTAAGGCGATATGGTTGGCCTTTTTAACTACGGTTAAAGGTTACGGTTAAAGTTTTAGCTGACGTCCTCGAAGGTTAAGACGAAATTTTTAGCCGGTTGGGATAAACTAGTTATCTAAGGCGACTATTTAAGTTGTTCTTCCCCGAGAGTTAAAACACTCGGAGCCATCACTAGCCACACCACTTATACTTTGAATTTCGGCCGACCACCTCATGGAATTTGGCTATTTTCGCTAAAGAAACACATTCCAACCAGATTATTGGCCACTAAAGTTCCGATCGATATTGTTTACTTTTTTTTTCTGTGGCCACCGATAAATACAGATATTTCCAATAGATGTATTTAGGCCACAAAATTAAATCGTTTTCTGTATTTAAATACGTTTGGATGGTGGTTTAACTCCAGACCATTTTTCGATTGGTATTCGACTGTTATAACAAAGTCGATAATTTAATCCAATTCGGTCGCACCCGGGCCCAGATATAAACATATTAAATGATCGAACGGATCGGTTATTCTAAAAGATATGTGGCGCTAACTTACCAAAAACGGACGTAATATAACCTAAAGGTGGCCAACCTTTTCTAGTTGGCGCCAACGCCGGATCTAGATATTTAGTTATCCCAGGCAACATTAGAAAATGGCGACGTCCCCTCTTCCATCACGCGCACTAATATATAAACATATCTAATACTTTGGAACCGGGGATATTATGACATCGGCTAGGTAGTCATCGAGAAACACAAAAACTTGGGCTGGGTTGGGAGACAGTAAACTTATACTGGGATTATATATAGCTTTTAATAAAAATAAAGTGCTATCTACGTTAAAAACAGTAATAATAAATAAAGCGTATTTGCCATGATGATATTCTTGTTCAACAGTTGAGCCAAGTGAGTGCCTGGAAATATTGAGCAGCAGGCACCAAATTCTGTCTTTAAGATTTTCGCGTTATCGTCGGCCGGATGGCGGCCTGGTAAAGCTGTGGCTTACCACCCTGGAGGATCCGGGTTACACACCTCCGATTTTTCGTCAGGAGTCAGGGCCCGGCCCGTTGAATCCCATCCTTCAATCATCGGTTGACCTCATCATGGATGTTGGCCAGCTTGTGATAAGCTCTATAAGTGGCTACCGCCAGATAAAGAATATCCCATAAGGATATGGGTTTTTAACAAAACTAATCTAATCTAATTTTCGGTCGGCCGGATTGGTCGCGTGGAAACGCTTCGGTTTTCCACTCTGGAGGACCCGGGTTCGAGTCTCTGGTCCCACCCCTTGAAAATACTTTTCATGAGTTCCGGGCCCGTCCTCCACCATCCGGCTGACTCCTCCGAAGGCGTGGGCAGCCTGTGGAAGGGTTTGTTTCGCCCCGTCACATAGAATTTTTGCAGAATGGAGTGTGGCGTCATCTG